>JAPDSC010010412.1:326208-376948 GCA_026290005.1 Latrodectus geometricus | reverse complement strand
TAATTTTTTCCATTTTTTAATATATATATATATATATATATATATATTAAATTTGAAATTTTCTGGTTATGAATAATCATTAGAACCGTGAAATATCCTTTGAAGAATAAAAATTCCCATTAAATGAGTTGCTCTGCATATGAAGATATGTTTTCTAGCCAATGAAAACCATATCAAGGGAAGATTGTGAATCAATATTTCGTTAAGAGAGAAGTTTGAAGATATTTAAAATGATGCATGACTCTTCCTGTATTTTGCACATATTACTTAAATAATTGTTTTAGATTATTAAATTGTTCTAATCAAAAATTTTGCGGAAAGTTCTTCAAAATGAACCTTGCTCTTATTCAGGTGTCTCTTAAATTTCTTCAGATAAAAACTTACCAGGAACGTGAAACTGATGAAATAACTATTGGAATACAGTTTTTACTAATTTTTTCTTAGTTCTAAAATATCCGGAGAAATATATTCTTCAATTTGAAAAAAAAAAAATTACATGTAAAATATGCTTCAAACCTCCTCATGCAAATTTTTCGCTTAGATAAAAAAAAAAAAAATTGCGGATTTATAGTTTTCTCTAAAAGAATAAATTAATCAATAATTTTAGAATTTATCTTAAATTAAAACTAGAAGAAAATTCATAAATTAATTAGAAATAAAGAATAAGCAAATATTCTCAATTTAAGCAAATGGATAAATTTCTTGGGGGGATTTTTAGTACTGATTTCTGTCCTAGAACTTTAGAAATATAATCTGGTATAAAACGTAAATCCTTGATTCAAAATCATCGCACATGTTGACATTGCTCTCAGAAATTGTTTTATTTACACATTAAAATTTGTTTTAATTTTTTTTTATACATACATATTTGCTTTTTTTTTATTTAATTGACTTCAATTGTACAAGGCTTACAATATATTATTGCATTTTCATTCCTAATTCATGAGTAAGATTGGTTCCAGTTTTAACAATTTTTATGTCTATAAGAATAGTAATTCATTGAAGACTTTATTTTTAAATTTCTAGAGTAGCAAAGCAAAAAAGATAAAAGTACAAAAATGAAACTAGAAATGACTTAAAGTATTAAAATTGGCCAAAGTCATTGCCTTAAAATCTCAATAGCTCAGCAATACAACGCTGTGTCAGGATCGCCATGAAGTGACAAGCAATAACGATACTGGTGGGCTCGATTCATTGTTTCAACCTTACCTGATTCGTCAATAGACAGAATTGGTCAACAGCTTCACAATGTGGAACGTTGAGAGTGGCTAAAAAGTCGTCAGCTTTCCACCGTTATGACTGCAAACTGTTAATTAGCTGCATTTCAAAAATTTTAGACACATTTTTTTAGTATACACCTAAATAGAGTAATGAAATATAGTTGAGCATCTTGACTGAAACAATTTCATGCTCTTCCTTGCAAGAAAATCGGATTGCTCGCTTTCATTTATTCCCTAATGACCAGGAATCCATTGAAGTGCCACTTGTTTCTTCTTTAAATCAACTTTCGCAAATGGCTCCAAGATTGATGAATTTCGTCTGATGAATGAACTAGTTGAATCAGTGGCCTTGGTTGCTGTTTGAGAATCAGAAAACAAAACCACTCTTGTAAATTTATCTTCAAAGACAATTATCAGCTATAAAGCAATTAGTTGGCCTCCACTTCCCCATCGAAAACTCTTCTGTATTTCTAAACAGAAACATAAGAGAAGAAAAGGCTCGAAAAAACTCCCCACCCTGCATTTATGTAATCATCAAAAAAGAAGACATCTGTATAAATATCCAGGTACTCGAGAATAGAGTTATTTATGTCAATTGTTTCAAGAGCACAACATACCTGTCGAAGTATCATTTTTGTACAAAATAACCACAATTGGGGTTGAAAGCATTGAAGGTGCTAAAAAAAAGCTTCCGTCAAAGATCATTCCACCAAAAATTTTTAAGTATTTTTAGACAAAAAATCTGAAATGACAAGTGTGTAGTTATTCTTGTTAAGACTAAGAAAATGACTTCATTCTTTGCTGTAAGATAGGTAGTTTGAATATTAAAATCGTAAAAATTTGATTTCTTGCAGTAGACTCAACAATCAGCTCAATATTAGTCTCATTGTTAAATTTTGCAGTTGTCAAATGAGCTATTGGTACATAATTAAAACATAATTGGCTGCTTGTACATGCTTTGTTTCTAATTTATACATGTGCATAATTTTATTTAATAGAAGTTTTAAGTTTTTATAACAAATTAAGCTAATAAAAATCTGATTTACAGTTGAAATACAATTTCGAATTTATAACTTAGAAATTCAGCTGTATATTACTGAGTTTCTCAGAGTTAAATTTATAAACAGTAATTACATAACCATTATAATGGTTATATAATTAGTTCATTATTGAAATTACTGTTGAAATTAAAGTATTAGATTATCTTAATGTAGTTGTATACAATTTATGCATTTGGTTTCGTTTTGACGGAAACCTCCATGAGTATTTCCGCCAAAAGGATGCATGCATATATGTAAAGGACATGTGCATGTATCTTTTGACTGCAATTTAGAGTAGATCTAGCTGTTTTTATTATGGATATATATCACATTGTCTATTCAATCTAAAAAGATTTCAGTTTTATGATTGGGTGGATAGATCGTCAAAATTCAAGAACGACAATGTTATTTTTAACACTAATTCCTCAGTTATTTCGCGAAGTAGAATAAAATTATATTATTCTTGAAACTATTCTGTATTCCAATTGGAATAAGACGTTAATAGGTAAATAAGACAAAAGAATTTTATATTATATTAGAGGAACATTAATCTGGTTACCATTTTGCGAAAATTCCAGAAAAATGTGAAAGCATCACTTCTGTGTGGCTTTTCACGAATAATCATCACCAGAATAATAATATACAATATTAATATGAAATTAAAAGAAAAAAAAACAGATCAATTCTTTGATAAAAAGATAAAGAAACTACTAGTGAAAAATAATAAATCTTGGAAATGTTGTAACCAAATAGATGAAATCACCAACCATTTATTGACATTTCTCGAATCTTTTTTCGTACGTTTTGTTTTTATACGAAATTTGCGAAAGCTGTTTTACATCGCCAATGCCGTGATATCAAGACTTCTAAATTAACTACTCATATGACTTCTTCCACCAATCAAACGCTATAATGGAACACCTCTGTACAATTCTTAAGTGGGATCAGTTATTCTGGCAGCCTAGGCTCGGTAGAAAAAATAAACACAAGTATGACGAAAATGTTTTAAATTGTAAGATAAATTGTTGCTAAGGCAAAATAAATTTAACATAAAAAAATGTCGTGCAATTATGCTGAGGGATTGTCTAAATATGATGATAAAGGAATATGTGGATTACAAGAGGTATATCAAAACTTTGTAATATCATAATTGCTTATTAATGTGATGGTTTTACAATCAAGATAATTTGAGTGAATAAAAAGAATATCCGATTCTCCGCCAGAAATTTCGCCAAGATATTTTTGTCCCAAATGTTATGCGCATTTTACTTCTATCATCAACATAAAATTGTCAGAAAATTACATTTGCTAATTCTCTTTAACTTACACACAATTCATCTAAACTATTTTATTTATTTACTTTTTCGGAGCATAATTAAATACGATTGAATTAAAAAAAATAATTTGATAAATTTCGGAAGCTATTGTAATTACATCAAATTTATAAATAAATTATGATTTTTTGGGGTTTATTTTAATATTAAAATATATTCTACATAAATTTTTAATGTGCATGAATTTACTTTTTATAAATTAATTTGGTAATAGTTTTGTTAGTTACTGACGAAAGTTAAAAGTTTTTGATTATTTACTGGGCAGCTCAAATTGAATGTTACTGAGAAAACATTGATGAACTTTCACATTTGCTATTAAAAAATAACTTGAAAATACCTCAAACATTGTTACAATCTTGGTCAAAATTTATTATAACTCAATAAACTGAACAAGAAATTAAAATAAAATTTAGATTTATTCAAAGGTATGATCTAAGAAAATTATCTTAACTTGCTACTGTGAACATTTTATAATAGCTATATTAGAAAATAAATCAAGGAAATTTCTGCTTTATACAATATGATATGCTACATAAAATGTGACATTTCTCAAAATTATAAGAAAATCTAGAGCTGCTGAAATCTAGAGAAAAGTGAAAATAAATTAACTAGCTTTATTTTTGCCATCTATAAACATTAATAATAAATGACTAAATATATGAATCAGTTTTAGTCAAGTCTGTTGCAAGAAAGTTAACTATTTAAAATTTCTAAAAAAATACTACTTATAATTCTTTATTGAATGAAAAATATTTGAAAATGGATATAAATCATAAATACCAAAATAAAAATAATATTTCTGAGAAATAAATTATTTTCGAATAGTTTAAAAATTATTAACTTGTCTAATTCCTTGAGAGAAATGCTCAAGCATTCCTTGTAAATTCTGGAATTATATTAAGCCTTTAATGAGCTTATTTTTTTAATAATATTAATTTTTTTTTATATTTATTACATTTTTATACCAGTCCCAGCCATTTTAAAGAAAAGTCATTGTAAACAGGAGAAAATTTGAAATTTCCAACCATCAGCTCCTGATCACTTCTTTTAATTATATTTCAAGTAAAAAACATTCTGATATTCCTTGTAACTTATGCCATCTAATTGATAATCTTCCTCTTTTTTGTTTCCTATGACATTGATAACAGTGAGCTTTTTATCAGACTTTATATCATTACCTCTTAATAAATATTTTAACGATTGATCCTACACTTTTTCATAACTTAAACTATTAGTCTCCTTACATTTATTACATATTTTAAAGTTAAATTTGGAAGTCCATAAATCATTATCCCTTTCAGCATAAAAAATTCTTAATATTTTGAGTTAAATAATTATTAAGTTATTTTCTATTGTTTTAGTTATAACCTGAATTCCACAACCTTATATTGCTATAGGTCATGGTAATGTCATTAATTTTAGTGTTTGGGCTTTTAAATAAAGATATAAAATGATTTCAAATGTTAGAATATATATTTGCATCATAAGAGAAGTCTTGGTGAAAATGTGCTTTAGGTCCCCTCCTTGGTGCGATTTCAAAAACACCGATGCCATAGCAAAAATTCTACCGCTATTTCAAAGTGAAATTTAATTAGCGACCAATGAAAAGGCTAAAACAAACGAATAATTATTGAACATGCGATAGAAAACGCTTCAAATTCATGAGTTGGTGAAGTAGGAGACCTAAAGCGCAGATTAACCGAAGTCTTCTCTATTTCAATATTTAAATCATTATTGCTGATGATAATTCTAGGATTTTCAAATGGAGTTATATTTTCGAAGGTGCAATTATTGATTGATAAAAGCTGTGGATTAGGTGTATTGAAAAGGATTTTCTTAAATTTAATTTTCTCATCTTTTGCCAGGTTTAATTTTTCTAATTGATTTTTAAAAAGTTTAACATCTGAATTATTATTTCTTGTTCTGCTAAATGAATAGATACTATCAACTAAAGTCTAAGTTTGCATAGTTCTGTAATAAGTCATTCCTTTGGCTGTAAAGCTTTATAGTCCTTACAAATTTCAGATTGAAAAGTAAAAAAGACATAGTATTGCAATATCAGAGATCTATTTAAAATGCTTTAGATAAATCAAAATTGTGAATTAAGTTTCACTTTACATTTCCCAATTTAAATTAACTCCTTAAATTGGGAACAAAAATTCTTTTATTTTATTGCTTCAAAAATTTTCTGTCAATTAACATACTTGTTGGGATTTAAAATCAATAGATTAGGCCCATATTAATATTGTATATTTTCCCTTATTGTAATCACCTCAATGCATGCATGTATTTATTTAGTAATAAATCTTTTAAAACCATCTAATAATATTATCAACATGAATTGTAAAGGATATTTGAAAAAAAAATGTATATATAGTGTTTTACAAAGTGGTTCCTCAATAGTTCACTGGATTGCTTCCTTAAATTTATCACTTTTCTTAAAGATGGAACATGTAGAGCTTCCATTCCATTCAATAGGTAATTCAACTGCTTTGTTATCCATCTATTACAGACAATTTTCAAATCATAACACATTTATCATCATCATCATTTATCACAAGATTATAACATTTATCAAATCAGTTATAACTTTTAACAACAGAAATGATATCAATCTAGAAGATTTGTGTTCCAGTTATGTTTACTAATTGCAGAAATAATTCCATATACTGTTGGCAGGTTCTGTTCTAGTAGAGGTTCATTGCCAATGCAAGATAATGCATTCTCTTTATATTCATATTATCTTTACCAAGTAGACGATTCTTTAACTATTCTCTGCATTTTTCCAAGATCTCATTCTTGTTCAAGAATTCACCAATTTTATTTTTTACTGGAAAATATATATGGATTAAATTCTTTTTCAGTTTTATTAATTAGTTGATAGTATTTTCTCGATTCTTTTTCAGACATTAGTTCTTTAATTTCCATAAATTATTCTTCAAGATTCTTTTCTTTTTCTTTTATTAATACTTCTCCTGTCTAAATTTTCGTTATTATTCCCCAATAAAATCTTTCTTAATACCTCCACTGAAAAGATTTGAAATTATTAATTCATATACTTTATTTTTCTTATGATTTGGCAACATTCATTGGGAAACCAATTATTTATTGGTTGTCTTCAGTTTCAGGAATAATTTCAAGTGCCAGTATCACTTATTACATTTTAAGTTTTTCTAAGTCATTTCTACCAGCCACTACAAGCTCCTTTTGATTTTTAAAATCAGTTATAAGTTTTGATTGCAACCTAGTTCTTTGATTTCTTCTATAGGAGTTGAAAGTATTTGGATTTTGTAACCACAAATAATAAATTCTTAAGTCATTTTTTTTTTTTTTTTTTTTTTTTTTTTGTTTTTTGGAGAAAAAGATTTTTTAATCGAGTATATATCTTGACATGACTTAACACAGATAGTGAGAATCTATGTTAGCCTCTCTCTGTAAGTTCATACATCTAGTAAATTACAGTGATGTCTCTAATAAGAATCTGATCAAATTAACTAGATGTCTTATTATCTGGTGTTCTCTAAATTATCTTATGCATATTTTTTGTAGTGTATCCTCATTCACAAATCAATAATTTGTTAGAAATGGCAATATTTGCAAAATATTTTTAATTATTTTCACTTAAGTGGTTTAAGGTATGTTTCTCAATATTTGTATTCATATTTTCTCCCATTTTTGCAATGAAATCAACCAAAAGCTTGGAGTTGCTTTTTAGACAACTCTTTTATAGAGCATCTAATAAATCACAGAAAAAATTTTGCTTTCACTATTGTTCTTATTTTTGATTGGTGCATGGACACAAATTATACTAATGCTATAAAGTTAACAAATTCTCTTATCAACAAGCTTTAAATTCAATGACATAATTTTTAGTTTTTTTTTTTTTTTTTTTTTTTTTAACACTATAAAATTTTTCTTAAATATTACTTATAATAAATAGACAGCTATAATGAACTTTTTCTTAAATATAATAAATGAACAGCTATAATGAACACAGTGTTTTTCCTTTCAAAGATATTATACATGCTCCAATGGATTTTTTGCTGCGTCAGATCATCAGTATTGTACCTGCTAAAAACAAATTCTTCAAACACTCACTCTTGTTAAAAGTAAATACATTCCAATTTCCAATATTTATGTCTAATGTCTTGCCAAACCATCTGGTTAGAATGCATTCATTTTTAACTTTTTGAAATTTATGAAAGTTTTTTCTCCTCAAAATAAGTTGACAATCTCTAACTTAAAGGACATGTATTTTCTATTTTGTTTGGTGTTTACTTTTTAGCTATCTGCATAGGAGCCCTACCAAAAACCAAAATTTTTATTGGCAATACAATGACATTTATTCCTCTCCTCCCCATTATAAGGCAAATGCGATTTTTCTTGCAAGGTATTTGTCCTTTATTCCATATTTTAACTGAGCATTTGCATTAAGTTTTTCTGACTTACAAAGCTTTTTTCATACTAGACAGTAACTAAACAGAATACAATTTTAGAACATATAAAACCTGCTTTTCACTTTTTTTAAGCTTTCAGCTGACATTACTGATGCAAACAATTGATATGTGTTATAACTTACATATCTTGACATGGATTTAAAATTTAATACAAGCCATCCTCTTATATATATATATATATATATATATATTTCTTTCTTATCTGCCATTATGAAGCATATTGCATAAAATTTTGTTTTCATGTACTCATTTTTATCTTCAAATATTTTTTTCCTTCATTCTCAAAATTAAATTTTAATTTTTAGCAATTAATTGTTGATTGATATGATATTACATTAGATATGGTAATACTAAATATTTAAACTTGATTTAGAATAAAATTTCATTTTGATAAAAATTTAACTGTGATGTGATTTAGTTTACTAATGTAATTATAACACAATTATATCAATATTATAAAATTTAAATAAATCTTTAAATAATATGTCTATTATTAGAAGGCAATTATTTTCTTAGATTCATGATGACACTTCACTTTTGGATGAAAAAGTAGCAAAACTAGCTGAAATGATTAAAGAAGCAAAGCATGTTGTAGTTCATACTGGTGCTGGAATAAGTACTTCAGCTGGTATTCCAGATTTTAGGTATTTTTAGAAGTTATTTCTCTCCTCTTTTAAAATAAAACAATTTTAATTTAAAATAATTTGTGTTAAACTTTGCATCAGTTATTGAGAAATAATATATGTAGAAAAATGTTAAAATTGTTTTATTTCTATAATTGCTTTGAAATACAAAGACATAATCAAGACTTAAATATCACAACAATTCTTGAAATTATAAAATTATAGCCTTAGAACCTCTAAAATTAGGATTCAGTTTTAAAAATTTGTACTTTTTATGTAATTATTTAAAATTTTGATATTTTTAAAGTGTTTTGTAAAACTTTAATTATATATATATATAATTAGTTTCTTAATAAACAACATTTTTTTCAGTTGAAAATATAGTATTTACAGTTAGTTTAAAGTACAGTTTTGTACGGCAAATGGTTTTTGGCCTTATTTTCAATATATGATTGTTTCAATGAAATGAGTTTTACAAATACCTCAGTTGCTCTTTTTTATATTCAGAATTCGAAATTATATCAATTCATTTGGTAAAATCATGTTTCAAATCTCAAAGTAATTGCTTAATTTGTTTTAATTTTACATTTTAAATGAAAAAAATTGTTCTTAAATTAACTTTAATAATTAATTTCTACTGGTCTTAAATTAATTTAGCTTTTGATTATATCAATTTATGCATATTTTTCATTTTTGATTTCCTAATTTCTGTTTTCTTATTTTTTTTAAGTCAAGTCATAAGTTCATTATTGTTAACTGGAATAAATTGAAATTGTGTTTGGGCAGTTATATTGATGCTTACAATAGTTTTTAGAATTTTTATCGCAGGATCAATGAAACTAAATGCAACATTTAAAAATGAGTCGCTTCTTAAGAAATCAAAAATTCTTAGAAATAACTTAGTTAAAATAAGAGTTAGTTTTTTGGCATTATTTATTTACCAGACACAAAAATGAAATAATAATGCATAAAATCTTAATTATTTAAGATTTTTTAGAAAACGATGTAAACATTAGTTTATATTTTGCATATTTGTGAATAAGAAAAATATTTACAAATATACAAAAATGAAAAAGGCTTGTTGAATGTGCAAAATTTGAACTTTCCATATAAATTGCTTGTTTATATTTAAGTGAACTTTTTTGTATATTAAGAAAAGTTTTCTATAATATTAAATTATTTTATTATTATCAAAATAATTTACTCATGATTTCTAATAAATTAATCATTTGCTTTGTATTTTGATTTTGAATATTATTTCATTTTTGTATTAGAGGTCCAAAAGGTGTATGGACTCTTGAGAAACAAGGTTTAAAGCCAAGTGAAAATGTTTCCTTTAATGAAGCTAAGCCAACTATTACTCATATGGCATTAGTTGCATTATTAAATAAAGGTTATATACATTTTTTGGTTAGTCAGAATATTGATGGGTTACATTTACGATCCAATTTTCCTCCTGATAAGACTGCAGAGTTACATGGCAATATGTTTCTAGACAAGTGTGATCACTGTGAAAGGTGAGAAAATTTATGATTATTCATTAATCTTCATATATTTATATGGGCATCAAAATAAATACAATGAAAATGTAAAATTGGTGATAATATTTAACTATCCCTTATTTCAGCTAGATAAAATTATTTCATTCAATTTATAAATGTAATTTTTATTTTTAATTTCTAATGTGTTATTTATTAATGATTTATTTATTTATTATTTTACAATATTCTAATTTTGACAAAGATTTATTTTTATAAAATATCTATTTATATACTTATTACATGTTACTTTAATTTGTATCTTTCACAACTACATATATACCAGTGTTTTTTGATAATTTTAGGTTGAGTGAAAATCATTTTACAAACCTAAATGCCTTGTATATTGATGTAATCATGCAAAATATTTTTTTTTACATAATTTCATATTATGCCAAATTTCTCTAAATACGTGTCTGAAACATTTCAGATAAGAAAGTTTATATGATATCAACTCTATACTATAATTTCTGTTGTAATTATTATTTACAAAATTAAATTTGAATATTAACGTTGTCAAATGTGAAATTTCAGAAATTAAACTTTGTTAAAATTGTAATATTATTTTTATACAAGTCATACAAGTATTTTTGTTTATTCATTTATGCTCTCAATTGTATTTCAGAATCCGGACAAAGACACTTTGGGTTAAAATGACATATTTACTTGTAAACAATATTTTTTTAAGTATTTTTCAAGTGCATAATACAATATTTCCTACTAAAAATAATTAGAATATTTATCTCTTAGTGCATTAGAAAGTTGTAAATGCCAAAGGGAGCTTTTTAGTATAATCTGATAATTTTAATTTTCTCACTACATATAAGTCAATAAAACCAACAATTTTATACAGTCACATTGTCAGAATGAAAATAAAATAAAATCCATGTCAAATAATCAAGGAATTTTTAAACACTCTTGACCAACTTTAATCATCCATCAAGAATAATTCTAACAAATTGTTTAAATAAGTTGAATATGTATTTGGGTTTCTCAAACTGTTCTAAGAAAATCAAGCTAACTAATTCATCCTATTATTTTTATTATAACTTAATCAATAAAAAATGAAAATTGATCAAATAAATAACCCAAAATGCAAAAGTTGGCAGCTGTCTGCAAAAGAATCATTACAAAATATAAATATAGGCCTGGTTTACATCATGAAAATATGACTTATGATATTTATATGTTTAGTTGATTATTCCCCCAATCATTCATTTTGAAGAGTTGAAACCAAGATAGATTGTGAATCATATATTTATTGTGAATAATTGGATTCCATAAACCAGTCTTTAAGTGAAAAATATGCAATTGCCAACAGAAATAATGCAATACAATAAGGCAAACCTTACTGCACCAGATGAAAGCAAAAAAAAAAAAAAATTACGAAATAATTTTACAGGAACTAATTTTCTTCCCAATTCACATCTTACATTGCATCATCAAATTTCAGTTTATTTGGATCTGAATGCTTTCTATATGAAAAAAATTTAAATATCTGACATGCTATTGCATGATATTTTCATGTTGACCTATTTTGCATAAATAAATTGGTTTTTATCAATGCAGAATTCAAAAATTCTCTTTAAATAGCAAAAAAGTCTGTAAAATAACAAGAATACTTACATCTTTAGTTGAAAATAATAACCTATTAACAAATTTATTTGTTAAGATTTAACGTGTCTAAAAATATTTCTTATTTTAATGTATCAAATTAAAATTCTCAAATATTTGACATTCTTTTTATTATTTACAGAATATTTTAAATCAATTATATAGAATTTTGTAAGATAATTAAATTATTTAACATTCTATTTTTATGCTACAAATATTTAAAATAAAAATAATAAGTGCAATCATGAGTATTGAGTACAGAAATATTTCTCTCTATGGTATTAAAGTTAATATATATTATTAAATAATAAATTACAAAAACTTATTCTAATTAACTCTTCAGATAATTCCATTAATTAGAATATAATTAGTTTTATTTAATTATTTTAGTAGCATAGACTTGTTTTTAATATACAAATTTGTATGCATGGTATCATGTGCAGTTATTTATAGTTTTTAATGCAGTTTATTTATAAATACTTAACTGTCATCATTTTCAAACAGTTAAAGTACTTATGATAATTGATTTGAGATTTAGAACCTAATCAAGATTTTTTCTTTATTTTAAGCATAAATTAATGCATTTCTTTCATCTATTTGGAAACATTAGTTTTTAAATATGCCCAATAGAAGTTGAATAATCAGCACTAAGGATTGCCTATATTTTATTCATTCAAATTTCACTTTTGGCATGGATGTTCATAAGGCTTTGGGAAACTACTATAAAAACTAGATATTGATCAAATCTAAGTTTGTATATAGGAAGTTGATAATAGAGTAACAAATTAAAATTAAACTTTTTTTTTTAGATTCAACGTAGGATGCCCTTATCAAGAGCATATTTTAATCACATCTATTTTAGTGATTATATAAAACTTGTAACATAGATAGTTTTTCTTCATAATAACAAGAATCAGAGTTTGAGACAAATTAAAATTATTTCATTTTTAATGATATATTTTCATTGAAGTTTATTTTTATGCACTGCATGTGAATATCATAATATTTTTAATTTTCTTTAAAATCAGTAACTTGTGTAACTGCTTTTTTAAGTAATTCAAATAGTTGTACAATGACATTTTTGTTACTTGGTTTGCCAAATTAATTAGCTTGAATTTATATATTTATGCATGTGTAGAAATTAGAACATTTAACTCTTTTTGAAAAATATTATTGAGAAATTGAAAAATATGCTTATATATCTTTTGCTTTTAACATATTGTTGGTTTGGCAAAAATTAATGTATTTTATTGCTTAAGTGTATATTATAAATTTAAGTGTGTATTTTTTTCCAACTTTCTTAAAGAACTGGAACTAATTGACTTACTTTTTACTAAAAATAACATTTGCGTTTTAAGAGTAACATTTTATGCAACTAATAAGATTTATTTTACAGCAACATCAAGAAGTTTACGTATGTAAGTACAGCCTTTAAGGAATGATCTAGCATTTTAAAGTCTAAAAATAATTGTATTTATTATGTTTAAGCATGTGCCGGCCTGTGGCTGAGTGGTGGGCTGTTGATCCCGGATTCAAATTTTGGTTTGGACATGGATATGTTTCCTTTCTCTCTCTTATCTTTGTCCTTTCTTCTTCTGAGATGATGGGTGAAAGTGGCCGTTCCTATAAATGGGTTTTTGGTGGTGTGTTGTGGGCAATGCTACTCGTACCTCTGTGACTTGGTTTACAGGGGCCCGCCGGATAAAGCTAAAATTAGTAGCAGTTTCCAGCCTTGTTGTAGGCCACAGGTCCAGTAACTCAGAGCCCCGCCATCAGAAGAAAAAAAATGTTTAAGCATGTAAAGCACTAATTTTATCTTATTTGAAAAATATTTTAAAAAATGTAACTTCATTTTAAATGAAATAGAATTAAAAAAAATTTTTAAATCAATATTGTCATTTGCCATAATTAAACTCACATAAATATTTCTTACAGGTTATTTATCCGAAAGAGTGCTACTACATCAGTTGGCCAAAAATTTACTGGAAATTATTGCCCTTTACCTAAACCAAATGGTAGGAGATGTCGTGGTAAACTACATGACACTATTTTAGATTGGGAGGATGAATTGCCTATAAGAGATTTAGAGCTAGCAGAAATAAATTCTCGGTATGCACAATTTATTCTTACTGAATGGAAATATTAATAATTTTTATTTTTAACATACAAGTGCAAATATTCTACTATACATTTTTATCGTATTTTAAAAAATCTGATTTCCAGTGTGAAATACAAAAAATATACTATATTTCATGTACTTAAATATATTATTAATATGCTTATAAGGAAATATTAATATATAAATATATAAGGCATTCATAAAGTTGAAAATCATCTTATATATTAGCTGCCAGTTGTAAAAATATGTCTTCATTTGAAGAAGAAAAAAACTATAAAAGTAAGAAAAAAAATTTGCTATTTAAAAAATAACAAATTACATAAAAACAACTTGTATTTTCTTTGGAAGTACTGTAATTTAATAATGCATGCGGTTTTATTAAAAATTAGTACATTATGCCTTAAAAATGCACATAGACAGCCTCTATATGTTTTTCTAAATGTGCGTTTTATTAATGCAACTAATTATTTAAAAAATGCAAATGATTTTATGTTAAGGATTTTTCTGACAACTCTTGCTGCAAAGATAAATTAAACTCGGAAATCATTCAAATGCTAATTAAAAAAATTCACAAACTTATATGTTAATCAATCTGATATATTTATTGATTATGTGTATAGTAATATAAACTAACACTGTAAAATTTTTTTCATATGTCTAAAACCAGCAATAAATTTTGAAAAAAATAAAAATGAGAAGATGAGGAATACTTTTTTTTCTCTTTAAGTTTAAAATTTATAAAAAATATTTATTATATTTAATAAATATTTTTTATAAATTATTTATAAATAATTATTTATAAATATTTTTTATAAATATCATTTTTATTAGAACTTTTTTGTTGCAGAAAAGCAGATCTTAGTATATGTCTGGGAACAACACTTCAAATTATTCCAAGTGGTAGTCTTCCACTTTTAACTAAGAAATCTAAAGGCAAATTGGTTATAGTTAATTTACAGCCCACAAAGCATGTAAGTTCTTAATATAGTGTCCTGCATTATTTGCAAAATCTATTGACGCCATTTCTCATTGTTTAATCAACACTTGTTTTTCAATACTTTATTAAAGTATATGTGTTAATCATTTTCGTTTTCTATGAACTTCCCTCAGTTTTTAAAGCTTAATGTATGATTCATAATTTTTAAACTCATAAGATTTATATCTATGAATTATAATATTGACTTCATTATTCTCTATAATTATAACAATATATCTTTTAGTAAAATATTAAGGTAAAAAATGATTTCATTATTCATATAAATGAACATTAGTATTATTTAAAGTTATGATTTTTTCTTCAGAAATAAGAATCCCTGTACAATCATTTTTATACTATTTTCTATTAAAAAGCAGCACAGCATTTATATAAAAATGAATGCTGAATTTGTTTAATTTATATTTTAAAAATGTGAGTATATAATCAATTAAATAAAGAAATCATTTTAGTAAAATATGCCAAAAAAATTACAACTTATAGATATAAAGATAAAAAGCACCAAATAATTTAAGTTATTGATTCTTAAACTAAATATAGAATTAACAAGCTATATTTAAATATAGTTATGTTTTTGTATTATGTAGTGTTAATCAAATATTCTAACTATTATGAACTCTGTAAATTTTAATGACATCATTAAATTTCAATCAAATTATTTCATTTATGATAATTGGATAATAGCAGACTGATAATTCAGTAACTTAGTTTGTAGAATGTGTTAACTTTGGACTTTTTGTTTTCACAGGCAGGTTGATAATGTTTGGTCTCAATTAAAAACAAGTGGAAATCATTTATTACATTACTGATTATATATGATGTTCATATATCTTAAAAAACCCATAGAATTCTTAGAATTTGCTTATTTTTCAGAAACTTAAAATTAAAGTTGACATTTGCAGACCTGCCAAATTTACGCATTGTGCGTAAATTTTACTATAGATCTCTAGTTTTTATGCTTTTACTGATAGCATGGAATATTTTATGTGTATCTGTTATTCTAGGTAAAGCTGAAAAAGAAAACATTTTCTTTTTTCTTAAGTTTTAACATGTGATCTTTTTTCGTTAACCTTAGTGAGAAATGAAACGTAGCATCTCCTTGCAATCCATCTGTGGGGAAAAAATAACTTCCCAGCCTCTGTGGTTGCAGAGGCTACAAGTAGTCAGAGAATGCATATTCCAACTTCTTTTCCTATCAGGGAGAGGAAGGCTCGAGATTGAGAAACCATAGGTGGGACATAATCTTGTTCTCCTTTAGTTACGGAGCAAAACACCATTCATTTTTTGTGATTACTGTGATTGGTGGACTGTTTTAAATGGGCGGCATTTATTCTGAGGCTCTCTTGAATGATAGCAAGCATTTGGGCTGTGTTGTAACTTGTGTGGTTGCTGTTAATTTGTGAAAAAGGGCTAATAGTAAACCTAAAGAATTTTACTCAATCTTTTAAACATTTTTACAGTTTCAAACTTCCATGCATTATAGCATCATCTAAAAGAGCTAAATTTTCTCTCTGTGTAATTAGCAATAGTAATTTTAATACATCTCACTGCAATCATTTTGATATTTCTCATCCTGTCATAGGCCCAAACATGTACAAGGAGCAAAAAGTACAGCAAGCACTTCTAAAATGAATGTTTATTTAAAAATGATGCTCAAGAAGTCACTTGGTCAGAATTATACTTTACTTCATTCTTGATTGAGCACAACATACCAATTAGCATTGATAAAAGAGAAATTGCAAAGTGTTATGAATGTGCTGAAACTAAAACTTCTGCTATTATAAAGGAAATAACATCAGACAAAAAGGCAAATGTCATTAAACTAGTACAAACTTCACCATTTTCTGCTGTATGTAATGGGAGTAATGTCAGTGATTAAAAATTCTATCCAATATTTGTAACTTTTCAATCCTATTCATAAATCTAGAATGCTTATTTTCACTTCCAAGTTTATCAGGGATATAACAGAGGAAAGTATAAGCACTTTTAAACATTGTATAGCTTTTGATGCTAATAATGCAGCAGACATGAAAGGTAAGAAAAAAGGTGCAATAATCTATTAATGGAAAGCAAGAAAATTTAATAGCTATTGGTTGCTCTAGTCATATGATAAGTTATAATTGACATTAATTATAATTTAAACTGGAGTTCTAAAAGAAAAGAAAGCCTGAAAATATTTCAAATATTGTTTTACACAGATGTTCAGAAAATCCTTAAACATGTCTTCACATGTTGGCTTTCACTACAAAAAAGATATTCAAAGACTTATAGATTAATGGATCCTCTTTTAAAATATTTTCATGATATAGTTAAAACGGAAAAGTGTTCATATTCTGAAAATTTCGTTTAAGATACAAAGAATAAAAGCTAAAAATTCTAAAGTGGATGTATGATGCATCAAAGCAAGTTTAAATGGAGTCTGAGAATAGTACAAAGAAATATTTTGATAAAGATAATAAATTGAAATCTCAAAGTATATCTAGAGAAGAGAAACTTTTCCTGTTCTTATCTTTCACAAATAAAGCTTATAGTCTGCTTTTGTTTCATACATTAAAAATATTTGAATTAAATCTCAGATATACATTTGGAAACTTAACATTTATATATGCTCCTCTTTTTGAATTAAAAATGTAGTTTTTAATGAAATGAATAGAAAAGGACTTTTTATTACTTTCTAATATCTCCTCTAAAGCAAAGACATGGAGTAACTTATGAAGTGCACTCAAAAATTATTCTGAAAAATCATTAGTATAATCAGATAACATTTTAAAACTTATTATCTAAGTTGTAAGCAGTCTGTGATTACAGTTTTTGTACTTTTATGAGAAGGAAAAAACTTACTTTTTCACCATTGTAACATTTTTCAAATTTTAAAAAATAATTAAGTATGAGAAATTTCTGTTATCATTTATATACTAAAAAGTTGATAGCTTCAAAAGTTTTGGAAGAGTGATGCTAAAAAAAGTATAGTACAATAGATTTTTCACTATACTGCCTTATTTTTCTTTTCTTACGATTTTTTTTACTTTTATTGTTTTTGAAGTAAACCTTTTCATCGTCCTATTAAACTGATAAGTCATTTATTGAATAATTTAATGGGAAAATTTTTAAAAGAATATTCGCAACTCTTTTTCTAAGATTTTGCTAGTCAACAGAAGTATTTTATATGAAAAAATGAGAGTAATTTGAAGCAAACTTTGACATGGATTGATCCAGCTGTTAAATTAATAGCTTATTTGTCAAGTAGACCACATTTTCTGAAAATTTAATACTAGCCCCTTATAGTTTTTGCTATATATTTAAAAATATTCAAAATTTCTTAAAGCTGAAAAAACAGCAATTACTGCTTACAGATCTCCTGTAAGCAGCATTATGAGTCCTGTACTTTTTTTAACAATCTATTTGTAGAGATGATTTTGTATAACATAGAATATCTCTATAATTTTAATTTTGATATAAAAAGATATTAGGTAATAGTGAGAAAACAAAGATAATATTTTAATAATAATTAAAAAAAAATAAAGAAAACTTTTAAAGAATAAACTTGAAATATAACCATATTTACGGAAAATATTATTTTGTGTGACTGATCAGCCTTTAGTTTTTGAACATTTAGATATCTATGTTTCACTTTGTTATGAGGATATTGTTAAAAATTATTGAAAGAGGTTTAAGTGATAATGTTTAGCATTTGTAAAATAAATTATCAAAAATTCTTTAAAATTTCCAAATTTTATATAAAAAAAAATGAAGGAAAAGTAATGATAAAAATGTGAGGTTTGCAAAAAAGGAGTTATTAGAAGTCTGATTTTGCCTTGAAGCATCTAACAAAATCCAAATTTATCCATTCTTCCATTGTTGGCCATTCTTTGAAGAACAATTTTAAAAATCTGACTAGAAAATTTTGTAACTAGTGAGAAATTTTACTTTTTGCCCTTTGCAATAAATCAAAAATTTATGTTATCTTTAGCCAGCTTTATATTCGAAGATGGATCGTCACATTATGCCAATCCAGTGAAACGATTCTTATGGCAAACTTCTACTCAAGGCAGTGGTCAGTAAAGGTTACAACATTCACATTCATCTGACTTTAAATTGACTGATTCCTTGAAATGTCATTATTCCTTTAACCCTTTGACGGTTATGGAAACGAGCAGTTTCCGTTTACTTAATTCCCGCAACATTAGGAGTAAACAGTAGTCGAAAGTGGCAGCTGTTTTCCCCCGCCGTTCTTCTGAAAAGGTTACCTATCTCTGGCGATGCCATAGATCGCTCGCCTCGCGCGTTTTAAAAATTTCTTAAAGTATTTGTAGTACATAAATAACAGTTTTTACGTACTTTAAAATAATTATTAAACAGTAAATTATAAATGATTATAACCAATTATATAAATAATAATAGTTAATTATAAATATAAGACAAATATTAAATTGAAAGGACTAAATAAATACAACTAAAATTTTATGAAGCACGGTATAAATACAGTAATTACCTAAAATCTTTTTGTGTAAAAAAAAATCCAAACCTCCTATCAATACATTCTTACAGTTGGTTTCGTAATTATTCCTTGCAAAATTAATATTGCAAAAAATACTCTCAATTCATTTGAATTAGTTTCACTCCAATGAGGAGTTCTCAAATGTTCTTTGCTCTTAAATTAATTTAAATTTTCAGCAGCAAAAATGTTGGTTTCCGTAACAATATGATTTATAATTTCATCAGTAAATAACAGCTCAAAATACTATAGTGGATTAGAAATATTTGTCACACAAGCTTTCATGCCTACATCACCAGTAAAACCAAATCGGCTAGGAGCGTGAGAACTTGAATCAATTATACACCAATGTCGAACACTCGAAAAATCTTCCTCATCGCTTGAATCGTCTTCTGAGCTTGAAATACTGTGAACAAAGTCTTCATCAGATCAGATTCAAAACTTGATAAGCTTTCTGTATCACAATCATAATCATCATCATAACTATCTAACTTTTGCTTTTGAGCCATTTTACTGTACAAACACTCTAAAAACCGCGCCAAAATACGTATAAAATGAACAAGGTCAAAAAAAAAAAAAAATCCACCTTCATTATGCAAAGAAATTCATGGAACTCTTACTGCCATCTGTAGACAGTAAAACTAACTAAATTTTGCGAGTAGGATTCGTTTGAAACTCAATCAGTGCAGAATAATAATGGCGAACGAAGTCAGCGCGCATTGGGAAAAATTTTCACTACACGAGTAGTGCTCGTTACTAACCATTTCAGTCAATATCTTGCTCCTGAGCGGAACTCATTTGCGCGCATTATGAAGCACGATTCGATTGCGAGCTGAACTCATTCATAACCTTCAAAGGGTTAAATACTAGCTTGGCTCAATCTTTTGTGAAGTTCCTCGTAATGTAGAATGTTTGTTATCTTGAATGTAACTGATAGACCTCTCCATATATAACTTGAGTTAAGCTTTACCAGTATATGTGGAAGAATTTGGAAAAATTATGTAACTTATAACACGAATGAAAGGAATAATGCTGCCCTATTCATAATCTTCTGAATTTTTGACAGACTTTTGGGGGCTTCAAAATAAAATCTGAGTGACTCCTTTCTTGCAACACACTCATCTTATTTATACATCTTAAATTTTTTAATAAACATCTGGCTTACCATGTATATTAATAATAGAGTAAATATTTTTTGTATTTTAGCTATCTTGATGCACATCTTTCATATTTAATTACTTTTGTTTTGCAGGATAAGCATGCTGATATGATTATTCATGGATATGTGGACATTGTCATGGTGAAACTGGCAAAACACTTAAATGTTGAAATACCAGAATATAAATTTGCAAATGATCAGACTAAATGTGTGACAGACAATGCAACAGAATATGTTCAAAGTTTAAGCTTAAATGACAAAAACTTTGCAATTTATGAAAAACAAATGAAAAAGAAATCAGTAAAAACAAAGTTAGTTAAAGAGGAGCCCAAATTAGAAAATTTCATTGATGAAACAATTCTTTCAGTTGAAAAAAAAATTAAATTTGAAGATATGGATACAAAATTTGAAAGACAAGATTCTAATATTGATGATGTTTTATTAGAGAGTGGAGCTTGATAAGATGAATTCATTTCATCGAAAGAAAAGGAAAAAGAATTTATAAGTATAGTTATGATGTATAAAATATATTGTATGTGTATAGCACTCGTCATAGTTTAGTTTCATATTTTACAATTTTATATACAAATGATTTAAAATAATGTATTTATCTGTATATATTATCTGATTGTGTGTTAAAAAAGTTATGAATTTCGTTGTGCCTATCATACATCACTAAAGATATATATGATTTTAAAAAAAAATATTATAACAAACTTAATATCAAAAATGCTGTTTATGCCAATCATGGTGCCATCTGTTCATAAAATGAATAATAGATGACCATGATTTGATTGATTTCAGCTATAATTGGCTTTGTCCAGTTACATTCAAAAGCAAATTCATTGGGAAGATGTTATATTTACAATTGGCTAATGTGATATTGCATTTTGTCTTGACCCATGCTAAATATTCAAATTCTTATATTGTCATGTGGAAACAAAAACATATAAATTACACAGTAGATTTTAAAATAAAAACTATAAATAAAGCAAAAAACGTTACTAATAAAAAGTGAAAAATAAGCCATGAGCAATACATAAGAAAAAATGTATCCAATGCACAATTCAAAAATAATGTATTTCTTTCATTTAATTAGTAAGGAAACAAATACATTTTATTTTTAAAAATGTGTCCAACCTCGTTTTAAAAGTTTACATTAATAAGTAAACATTAATAAGTTTTAGTAGATACTTCTCAGAATTATCACATTTGACCAATCTTGTGATTTCATCTGTTTATCACGCTTTGCAATGAGGTGAATCCAAGCAATTTTCCATATAATTTATTAAATTTTTAATCATACTGTGTAGTTTTTATTTTACATGACATTTACATTATCATCAGTATATATCTTCAACCAATCGCCAAAAAAAATTGCTGTGGTTTATTCAATGCTTTTTTTTTTTACTCGTAAAAAGGTCTTGTGGATAAAATATTGCTATGGATTATATACAGGAAAATACAGTACCAGCAATTATATAAAATACTATAAATTCATTGTAAAATGTACATTGAAAATCATTTTGAATTATTTTTTAACAAATTTATAAATGAAATTTATATATATTAAATTTATGTTGATTAGTTAATATTTTAAATTTTATGTAAATATGTGAACTGATTAATTAAATCAATGATATTTTTCCACATTATTTATAATTATAATTTTAGTTAAATTTTTCAACTTTGTTGTAAGCTAAATGTAGTATTAATTCAATACTCAGACAATTTAAAAAAAATTATTTCAATGTCTTGAAAACTATTAATATATATATATACATAATTTTTTACATATTTTTACAAGTAAATTACATATAAGTAACCTTAGGTGTTGGTAAGAAAGATCGAACAACTGCTTTTGCATTAGTCTTAGGCATAGGAAGAAATCCTGGAGTTCGTGATGAACCTGGTCCGTTTTTTACATTCTGTATCTTTGAAACCTTGGGCTTATATTGAGTTGAGCTACATAAAATAGAAAGATTATATTAAAAAGAAATCCATATACTGTTTTTTTAACAGTTGCAATATAAATTTAGATAGTTAGAATATATAACTGTATTTTATTTTAATAGTAAAATACAATTATGTCATTTTGAATTTTTTACATATTCTTGTACTAAGTATTTGTTAAAGCAGAAGCTTATATTACTTTTAAAAAAAATTTCTCATAGCTTATCCATGAAGAATATTTTTAAAGTAATTTATATGCAGCTTTTATATAATATTTTTACTTTTGTGTCATACTGTTTCCTTTTTATAGTACTCTCATCTTTTCTTTAAAATGAAAAATAAAGATTGTGATAACAATTTTAAAATTTGAAATAAGCAATTAGCATTAATTATGCATTTTCCCCACTAAAAAATAATATAATTAATCTCTGAGAAAATCTAATAATAAAATATGTACAATTAGAATAAAATCTTGAATACTTGATTTCAATTATTTTGTTCTTTCAATAAAACTATACAGTATTGATTATTATAACATTTGTTGAAATGTTACATAAATGACTGGGTTTAATGCAGCAAGACAGAAGTAAAGCAAGCTGCATTGGCAACCAAATTGTTAGTAGTCTGGCCTTCAGTTCAACAGTTAGTGAACTTGAATCCTAACTTGGTCAGGAGTGTTTGTAGTGGTTTGGACTACACTTTAAACTATAGATTCTGGTCTAATTAGTCTTGTGCAAAAAATGATTTTTGCACAAGATAAACAAACCAAAGTACCAAAGAAAGGTTTGATAAACAAACCAAAGTACTAGCTGCACCACA
Source organism: Latrodectus geometricus (assembly GCA_026290005.1). NCBI lineage: Eukaryota > Metazoa > Arthropoda > Arachnida > Araneae > Theridiidae > Latrodectus > Latrodectus geometricus. Next base: position 353,583 of record JAPDSC010010412.1, on the reverse strand, counting down.
GAGGTAATCAAGATAGTTATATATTTAGAAAGTAATAGTAAATTAGATAAACCAAAATTTTCATACTTATGGTTAGATTAGCTAATAAATTTTAAAAAAGGGATTCATTATTTTAAAATTTGCAAAATAAAAAAATAACCGACTCAGAAATTTAAACTAATTGGGGATAAACTCTGTTTCGGTTAACTAAATGGCCTATTTAAACTATGTTATTGTATATGGCTCAATAGTGATTGGAAAGTCAGTTATAAGATAATAATAAAGCAATTTTACTCCTGGTACCGCATGTGAATGATTAATACATCATCTACACTTCGATTCATATTGGTGTTAAAAACACTGTGTCGATTCATATTGGTGTTAAAAACACACAATCCTACTGCGTGACCTGGCTCATTTGTAATGACAATGAACTAAAAATACAGCACAGAAATTTCTTATCCCAAATTAGTGCCTGCTTTATTTCCTGTTGCACATGTGTTATGTATAAGTTGATCAGTCTTTTTCATCTGTTGTAAGCTTTTTATTAATTACTCATAGCACATTGTGTAATAAAATGTGGGCAAAATGTAAACAAAGCTTGTAGAGTTAAAGAAAAACTTGAGGTGCTCAGACCTCTAGACAAAGGAAAAAGCGTTAAAAAATTATTTGTTGAATTCAGAGTTCATTAGTTATAGTCAGTGATTGGAAGAAAAATTGGACTAAGATAGAACATTTCTGTGCTAAGACGAATGATAAAAGAATTGAATATCACAATTCAACAGTTTCTATTCCTGTCAAACTTGACAAAGCTATATTTTGTGGTTTACAATTGAACAAGGCTATGAATGGTGTTTCTGCATCTACAGCTGGAAACGGATGGTTAGATTGCTGGAAACTGAAGCATGGAGTTTGAGAGTTACTAGAGAAAAATTATCACAGATATTGTCGCAGTAGAATATCTACATGAGTTTGTGAGATTGATTGTAATAAAAAACCTCCCACCAGCAACTGTATAACGGGGATGAACTCGGACTCTATTTTAAAGCACTTCCTACCAAAAGTTTATCTTTCAAAGAAGAATTGTCTACCCCAGGATTCAAAATAAATAAGGAACAACTGACAATCACGGCTTATAGCAATGCTAGAGCTACTAATAAATTAGCACTAATGGTGATGGCAAGTTTACAAAGCCATATGCCTTAAAGGACATGAATATGGGAACTTATTTTTCTATCAGAATCAATATATATATATATATAGATTCAACGAATGTTGATTTATTTCAGGAATGGTTTGAAATGCAATTTGTACTTTTAGTCTCAAAATTCAATGAAGCAAACATCTTGCTATTGATTGACAATGCCCTTTCTCATCCCACTGATGCAATTTTAGTAAATGATGACATTAATGGTATTTTTCTGCCATGCGTATAATATTTTTTAATTATTTAGGACTTATATTTGAAAAGGAAAGGAAAGTTTATTTTGGTACGTAAGAGAAAGTGCAATAATAGTGAGAAAAAGATTAATGCACTTACTGAAAGCATTTAACAATACAGATAGGATTCAAATTAAGATTTGGCTTGGGAATTCTTTTTGCTTGAACACTTTTGTTTATGAACCAAGGAGTAATAAAAAATATCAAACTTTACTATTGTAAAATGCTCTTACAAGCTTGGATCAGAAAAGGGGACAAATCCATAGTTATTTTTAAAAATTTCTTTAAAGCTATCATTTACTGTTTTGCTTTCCTAAATCTTTAATTAAGAAATCATGGAAAACCATTAGGCCTAATCTTATGTTGAAAAAACAGTAGTTTATACCATTCAAACCCAAAATGATAATTTACTGCAACTTATTCCATTTATTTCTGGGTGCGAGCAAGCTGAAGAAAATTAACTTCAAGATTGGATTGGAATCGATGGTTGTCATCGATGCCACAAAGGGCTTTCAATGGTGGGCAGAAACAAAAAAAATTATGAAGAAAGTAAAAACCCCTCAATTGAGATTGTGTGTTTCACATACTGATGCAGTTTTAAGCATTTGGAATTGGACTTCACTGCACTGAGCAGAATCCAAATGCAAACTACTGATGTTTGAATGTACATGTGTCACTGGTGCAATATCGTGTCATCAAACCAATTCAGTTCTACATAAGGTACAGAGCTATGTATTACACATTGTATTCAAATGTTTATTAAAAGTATAGCTGCCATTTAAGAACTCTTAGCTTCTGAATTATAGTTATTACTTTTCCTTTTTCAAATTTAATTTTTGAGCTTCACTTCACAAGCTGTTTGGATCACCGATGTTTACATTTCTGAGATTCGCGTGTATTTAAAAGTGATAGAAATCTAAAACTATTCACGCAATATAATGTTGAATTTAATCTCGTTTACAATATAATCTTATTTTTATTTAAAAATAATTACAAGGAATCTTTGATATTTAATAAACACCTAATTATTGCAATAATTTTTTTATTTTTGATCTTATTCTAAAATCTTTTGAGAATGGAACAACAAGCACAATTAAATCAGTGGAAACAATACTCTAAACTAAACAATCATAATAAAATTTTTTGCTATAATTGTACTAAATATTCATATGTTAATTTATCAGCATGATATAATTTCTTTTATAATAAAATAAAATTAATTACCTATTTGTATCACAAATGCATAATATCACAAAACTCTAATATTTAATAAAAAAAAAATCATTACAATAAGTTAAAATATAATAGAGGAAAAAAATTCATTAGAAATACTTTTGATCTAACTATGCCTTGATAGTAAGATTGCAATTTTCAAAATTGAAGCTCAAGTCACTAGTTCTATCACAACTATTGTGAAACAAAGGAAGAAAAATGTTATATTTTTGCTGACACATCTCAAAGAAATGCTTCTGATTTCCCATCTTGTAGCATGTGATGTAAAATTTTCTCAGAAGACTAAACGCTGAAGATGTCATTAAATTTTTTAATTTTAGTCATTATGTAATATCATATACCTTTGACATCTATAACTAACTTAAATCAAAGCTCTAATAAAGCTTGTTTGTGGTTTCTGAAATGTTAAAGCATTTCTGAAACATATTTAATAGCTTGTACTTCAAACATCATTTCTATAATTTTATTCGGAATATCCATTAATGATTAATTTTAAAAAAATACATTTAAAAAAAATTCTTTTTACCCAGTAGCTCCTTTAGCTTTTCCTTTAGCATATTTCTTCTTCCAAAAATTAGTCTTTTGTTTTTTGCTTGTACCTGCTCGAAAGGATTTTTTTCTTTTCTTCCCTTTTGTATTAAGCCCTTGTGGAGGTGGCTCAGCATCAGACCAATTATCAATATCAGCTGTCATTGCAGATAGCATTTCTTTATCTGCTTTCTCAGCATCAATAACTATTTAAAATTAGATGAAGTATATAAATTACACAAATTTAAATGGTAAAAAAGTTCACCAGTTTATCCAAGAAATTAAAAAATAGGTATCATAAAAATCTTGAAAACATGCAATCTATTCTTTAAAAATAAAACTCATGAGAAATAAATTGTATGTGTTCCATACACCTTACAGATATAAAGAAAAAATGTAAATAAATTTTGATTGGAATACAAATAATAATGAAATATTTCAGAGCTTAACAGAAATATATTTCTGCAGGATATACGGAAGTTATAATAAAATAATAAATATTTCATGCTTTTGAACATGATGTAACACATAATATAAATTATATAATAGGTTTTATTTCTTAAACTTATATGTAAAATATTACAATGAAATTAATCGTTACATAACTTTAAATACATTTTGGAAAATTTACTACTTTATTTTGGTTTTTAATAATTAAATCTAAACAAGTTAAATTTGAATAAAAAATGGTGAATTTAGCTATTATTCTTGATTTAATGATATATAGGAAAAAGTAAGTATAATATTGATTAGAAATGTTTCAACCATATTGATCTTGGAATTAATATGCCTAATGTAATTAAGACTATTTGAATTAGCTAATTTTATAGTTATTGGTTAAATTGATGTAACTTAAAGTATATGCATAAAAATGAATTTCATAATATGAAAATAAAAATCACATTTATAAAAAGATAAAATAAATAGCATACCACATCTTTCAGCAGCATATTTAGCAGTAATATCAAGAAACCTTTTCCCATATTTTACATATATAGCACGTGTTACATGGGGAATAATTCTCATATCTTCTTCAGTCATAGGCATTTCTCTGGACATTTGACGTAATGCCTCAATATTAATAACATTAGTATAATGCATGTGTCGCTCTGCAGCGATAGATTTGCTCAATTCAATAAGTTCGTTATAGCATTTCTCAATAAGTTGTTGTATTTCTTTATCTTCTGCTGGAACAGCGACTGGAAGAGAGTTTTTATGCTTTGTTCCTTTAAGGAATGGCATAGTAATCTAAAATATACATTGTATCTTAGTAAAACAAATTTTTACAAAAAAAATATAATTTACTCACTCACATATATTTTTTTAATTTAATAATTACAATGTACATAATATGATAAATTTATTAGCCTCAAAATATTAAGCTGATAATTAATGATAAAAAAAAAAATTTGAAACCATATAGAATGAACCAGAAACTTTAAAAAGTAATAATTCCATAAAATTAATAAACATAGCATTCAAAGATTTGGGGAAAAAAATTACTTTTTTAATTGTAATAAGTAAAATAAATTTTCAAATATTCAGTTAATGGCTGAAAAAAGAAAGGCAAATTTTTTGATATTTAGTAACAATAATGACTGTAAAAGCATTGTATCAGATTATGATAGCGAAGATGTTTATATAGAAATATTCTTAGTTAAATTCTAACAAAAATGCAAAAGGTGACATATTAGAAAGAAAGATGATCAAGAACTTGTTCTACATTTATTAAAGTGATGGAAAAATTAATTTCTTTGGTAGAATATCAAGAATATGTAAATTGCTTATTAGTAGTTGCTATTATTAAATAGATAATAAAACAGTTCATGTTGGTAATAATTATATAAGCCGAACCCACATGTCAAAATATTTCCAAGCAGATTATCTTACCTATGAAGCTAATTAAAGAAGTTTACAAATTACATAAAATATCTACATTCTTAGTTGTAAAACTGAACATAATAATTTCAATAATAGCTTAGCCAGTTAAAATGCAACTTTATGTTATGTTTTAAACAGAAAGAATATATTTTACAATATTTAACAGTTGATGTAAATAAGTGTAATTAAAAACTTACAATATTTCATATAAAACATATAAGAAATATTTGCTTATCTATTTCTTAAATAGAAAAAGAAACTAAATTAGTTTAACATAAATAACAAATGAAGATAATCAATTTTCTCTAATTATTATTAATTTATAAATCATAAAGCAATATTGCAGTATTTTCCTGTATGTAATCCATGGATTATACACAGAATTTGTTGTGTATATTATATGCCACCATGGATAATCTGATAAAAAAAAAAAAACATTTGCCACATCAAAAAAGCTTAAAATAAAGTTTTGAAATAAATGACATTTATGTTTCATAAATTAAATAACAGATGGTGCCAGGAATTTCCTGAATTACTTAAATTATAAGCAGCTTTGTCCAAGTACGTTTTTCGAAAAGATATTACAGTAGCAATTGGTCAGTGCCATTTCGCATTTTGTCACGAACTGAGCTGTTTCGTTCTAAAAATCTTCCTGTACAAGCGGAAACATTTAAGTTAAACAGCAGATTTTAATTTAAATTTACTGAAATATCTTCTATTGTTTTACTCAATTTAAAATTTCATTGTGCGTATTATATGCCACTGCGGGTAATCTGATAAAAAATATTCTCCACCAAAAACCTTAAAGTTTTAAAAGAAATGCCATTTATGTTTCATAAAATAAATAACAGATAACAATACAAATAAGCTGAAGTATTTCAGCTATTTCCAATTACATTCAACAACAAATTTGGTTCTCCAGAAAGATATTACAGTTATTGCAACCATCATCATTTCACGTTGTCTTGATCTGAGCTGTGCCATTCTGAAAATATTCAAATTCGTATACCTTCATGTTTCCCCAAAAACTTTTAAATAAGATAGCAAACTTTAAACAAAAATCTGTAGGGAAGGCAAATAAAAAAAATGGCGACAAACATATCAAATGTAGAATGGAAAACAAAGCATGCACAGTACAGAAGAAAAATGCATCTGTTGCACAGTTAAAAAATAATCCATTTCTTTCATTTAATTACTAGCATAACAAATACATTTTATTTAAAATATCTAACCTTGTTTTAAAAGTTATTAAAAACAGATAAGTTTTACTAGAATTTTCTCAGAACTATCGATCTGGTGCTTTCAGCTCAGTTTATCGCTGTGTGTGATGAGGTGGATCCAAAAGAACTTTTCCATAATGGATGTTTTTACTTTAAAATTTATTACATTTTTAATCAACATATTTATTTTATGAGACACCACATTATCAGCAGAATATATTCCACCCCTACGCTGAAAAAACTGACAAGGATTTTGCTACGCACTTTCTTTTTCTTGAAAAAAAAAAGTCTTGCAAATAATACGCTGTTGCAGTTATATAAAAAAATTAGGTGATTGTTTTTTCATTTAAAATTTTGACTATATTAAACAATTTTCTACTACATATACTTATTATTTTTTATGTTTATGCTGAAGCAAATATTAGTTTGGGGAAAAAGTAATCCATTATTTTTTCGGTAGACGTCTGTAGTGTTCGATATCTATCAAACAATTTCAGATTTATGCTCGTTGGAAAGGTGACATTTGACACTAAAATATCCTAATTGTTTGATTATTTCAGTTACGAGTACAAGGTTTTAAAAATGGAAGACAACAAACAGAAAATTCGATACATTTTCGTTTTTCTCTTGTAACGGCGAAAAGGATAGCCGGGTGGCTAAAATTGTGAAAGGTGTTTATCGTCCTATATAAGACTGTAACAACCAGTTACGTACAATTTTTGTTTCGTCGATTCCGTTCGGGTATTTTTGATGTTAGAGATGCACCTCGCATGTGGATACAGCATCGTCGAAAATGTCTATAAAATATCAAAAATTATCGAAGTTAACCGCATGTCAGCAGTTGTAACGCACAAGACCTAAAAACCTACATGAAAGCTACTTTAAACCTTTTTACAAAGTGAATCCAAAAGAAGTTACATAAAGTTCACGTAAAAATAATGGATTTCTTTTTCCCCAACCTAATACCAAATATATTTTTTGTTTTTTTAAATAAATTTAAAATAATTAGTGAAGGAAATGTTATTAGTAAAAAATATTTTTCTATATTTTATAATTTTTCAAAGAAATGTAAAGAAACTGAATTAGAGTCAAATTAAGTGGAATGAGAAAATAAATTAAAATGAATGAAAGTAGAATTTTAAAAAAATCCTATTTTCAATCATAATAGAATTTTTCTTTTCATATTTAAAATGAATTATAACATAATATAAGGAAAAAAATGCTTACTTTTGTTTTCCCAGCCATCAATTCTTTAGCTCTTTTCCCTAAATAAAGATAACTTATTGCAAGATCCATTTTGTTAATAAACAACTCTTCTTGTAGGTACTGATCTAGAACCAGCTTACGAAACAATCGTTCAGCATCTGAACGGCTCAGATGATGACCTTTACCATGCAAAGGCAATTTGTCATGACCAAGTGTTAATACTTTTTGAGTTTTTGCTCCTGTAAAGAAAAATATTTTATTTTAGTCAGATAATCTAATAATAAAGAATATAGTTCCATTATTATATAAAAAACAATAAAAAAAAGGAATAACAAATTTAAATTTAGAAAATAGAATTCATTTGAAAGATTAGCACCTCTATAAATATCAACAAAATGTGGCATAGTATAATTTTTTCTGTGACGATGATCAACAATTGTTGCTATACATTGTATAATGGCTTTAGCATCCTCCGTCACATCACGCTCTTCAAATATTTCCTACAAATGAAAAATGTAATGAATTAAATTAAAATCTAAATAAAAACAACATATGAGAGAGAAAATATCAATTTAAAAAATTTAATACTTAAAAATTTTTAATTGTTTGATAACTATTGTAATTAACTGTAAAATAACTAAGAAAATACCTGCTTTGAAATCTTGTAACACAATTTTTTAAATATTTTTTCACAATAAGTAATAAGACAAGTTTAAGTAAACCCTCAAACATAGAATAAGTAAAAGATGTTTTATTTTAAAAACATTATATTGAAATAATGACACAAAATAATAAGCTACATAACATCATATAAAATAATGTTAAAAAAATTTAATATAGATTTCACTAATAAAAAAAGAATAAATATTAAAAATTGTTCAAATCCAAATTTTTAAGTATATTCATGTAACTAAAATAATAGACTGCATTATATAGTGATAAAGTTGAACTGAATATAGAAACAAAAATATAATCTAGAAATATCTCAAGAGTTAAAACATTTATTTAAAAACATACCCTCAAGATGAATATACAATTACTTGCTTTACAAATGTTAATTAAAAATATATGAATAATGCTTTATTTATATATTAAAAATAATACTTTTTTTATATGATGTAAAAAATAAATCAAGCTTTAATATTTTGTTTATTCATATACTTCATCACAAATTATTTACAAATTAAAATGAGTTACTTTTGATTTTAACAAAAAGCATATTTAACAACTTTGCATTATATATTTTTTACATAGTATTAAATAGATATTGTGTATTATGGTTCTCACTGTCCCATACTAAAAAAAAATAAAATAATTTTATACTTAAAAACTTTTGCTTCATTGCATTTGAAAAATCGTTCAGATTCCTGACAATTTAATATTTAAAACAAAAAAATGGGATAGAGCTGATTACTTATAGAGCTGAGCTATCAACGTGCTTATCAATTTTGAGATAGAAGAAAAAGGAGAATCATAGTGGAATTGTGAACATAAAAATGTTTAAGACACTATGAAAATTCTTTATATATAAAAATAACTTTGCAATATATATATATTGCAAAGTAATTTTTGGATGGAAAAACAAATAATGTTAAATTAATATGAAAAATTAAATACGAAACATTAATTTAATGTTATTAATTTTAATGTTAATTTAATATTATATAAATTTAATAGGCATTAAGAAAATTATTAAAAATGTTCTTAAATTTTATAAAAAGTTCTCATTTACTAGGAAAAGCAATTACTAATTTTATCTGGCAAACATTTATAGAAAGAATATCAAAATGCTTTTCACAAACCTTAGAGAAACAATTATCACATGCTGTTCGAGGATCACTAAGACAAAGTTTTTTATCAAATATCTCTCCAAAATATGCTAACATCCATACTCTGCGACAATCTGTTTTATTTTCACTATAATGAACCATTCTGAAGAGATTATCAATATGAGTAGACCATGAATGTTTATTCATTTCATCCTCTACAGAAAAAATTGTAAATTATAAATCTAAAGCATGATTAATGTAAATTATTCCAACTTTAGAACCAAATTATCCATGTATGTCAAAAAGCATATTGAAAACAGTGTAAATATCATGAAATGAATTTCATACTGAAAAATTAAAGAAATATGTAAATCAAATTTTGCATTAATTTTTGATAAAAAAAAATATGAAATATATATATATATATATATATATATATATATATATATATATATATATATATATATATATATAACTTATGTATCAAAAATTCATTTTAAAAGTGAACCGGATATATATTATACTAATTATAATTAACAATATTATCAAAAACTAAATGCATCACACAGATTAAAGAGAGATAGAAGTTAAAAAATATTTAAATAAAATTTTTAAAATCTTCATGAATATATATGTCAGATCATATATATAAGCAATTAGAGACATTTTCTGGATTAAATGTTTCTCAAAATATACCGTACATGCAACTATTAAATGATACAGAACATTTTGGCAGTGATTGTCTGCGTAAAAATGGATACTCCCTCTCCTCCCCCCATATTTATTCTTATCTTGCATAGTGTTGCTGAGATACTATCAAAATAAAATTTTTCAATACAAAATTAGCTTTCTTAAAAACTTTTATTAATTACACGATAATTTATAAAAAATAATTTCATTAAGAATTTAATGATATAGAAAAATAATGTCTACTTATAATTCAGAATAAGATTTCTTTTTTCATTTCATCAGAAATTAAATAATGGTGAGATTTTGACACAAAAAAACTTATCTATATACATATATTTACCTAAGGGCTAGTTATGATCAACTGTTAGTTTGATATTTAGATTATTTTAATATATAGAACGCATATAACACATTATTCAGGAAAAAATTAAATATAACTGGCACCAAAAACATAAATTACTTTTCATGGAAAAAGAGGCTGATCTAATAGATTTTGACAGAGGATAGATTGTTATGGTTTGAAGACAAAGAAGAGGTATCTCCACAACTTACAGCAACACTAAACAATGACTGTTTGCAAGCAGGCTTTGCAACTATTTTTAGCAAGTAAATGCATTATAAAGAAACAAATAGGAGAAACCAAAAGTTGGACATCCACACATCATTAATGGTGCAGGCAGCTAGAACTGTCTCAATTGGTAAAATAGGCATAAACGGAGTACATTGACAACCAAATAAAAAGTCAGTTGACCATTGTAAACATACATTGTCAAAGAAGTATTTCTAAGTATATGAATATATAAATCCAAATACTATCTGACTTGTACTTCGATTCAACTTGAGATACTATTCAGCCATTCCTTCCTCCACCCCTCTTTGGGAATCGCGTAAAAGGTAGCAAGATATACAGTGAGAGCTCGTGGCATATTTTGTACAGAGAAAAAATCACTCTGGAAATACAACTTCTATTTTGACTTTTTAAGCTATATTTTATAGAATCATTATGATCTGGAAGAGTTAGTCTCATCATAAATATCCAAGTTGGAAGAAGCTTTTTAACCAGTTGGTTACGAATAATTAAATAATTAATTAGGCTTCTTAAGCAATCTTATGTATAAGTATTTTTGGTATGTCAAAAGCCAGTCTCAACATTAATGATTAGTTAATTATTTGAGCTACTTTAGACAGCTTTGCATGCAAATTATGCATGTAAGAGACATCAGACTCATAAATATATCTATTTAGTCAAGCCATATTTGACTTCGAATTACTTGTTTTGTGATGCTTTGAAAATTAACTGAAAATTAGCATATCTAATTTTGCTTGTAATTATTCCTCCTAAATCTATGCAAATTGATTTACAAAATTATTTTGAAATCGAAGGAGGAAAGTTTAATATGAGTCAGCATTGTCTATTACTGCTGAACAGTGATTTCATATTACTAAGATAAATCTCCAGCATACTATATTATTAAAGTTGCATGAATGTCCAACACTGGGGCATTTACTGATCATCTCATCACCATTTTCCTGCAAATATTCATGATAGTGTACATAAGTACTTTTTATGATCCCAAATAATTAATGGAGCTGAACAGTTTTGGAGATATATGTTTATAAGAATTTACAATTTGTACTCAATCAAAAATGATTAAATCAACAACTTTTCCTATAACAGACAGACATATAAAAATAGGAACAATATTTGTCAAATGGAGCAGTGCTAAAATTTCTTCCATTTTTAGTGTGTGTATAAATGTGTGTGTGTTTAAGTGTATATAAGGCCATCTCAATAAATTTACTTCAAACTACATTCAATGAATGATATAAGATTCATTTATCTCAGCTATGGTGCAAATAACTTATGATTTAGAAACACACATTTTATTTTTGATAGATTTGTATGGTGCTATGAAGTTGCTTTAATACCATTTACTTGAAGGACAATGTTTATCACAAAATATTCTTAACTAAATGTGTAAATTTGGCTTGTTATTCTGATTACTATTCACATATAAAAGTTGATTTAACTGAGATCTCTGTTAAAAGTAACTTCCAAATGACTAAAGAATTCCAGTCTCCAATATTTGTAGAACCCACAAACTGTGGAGTGAAAGTCAGGGAGAAAATTCATCAAACAGCTTGAGTTTTCATGAAATAAAATACAGATCATATAAAAGTTTGAACTTCCAACATATTTGGAAATTCAATTTCAGCTACACTGGAATAGCATACCTGCCATATTTCAGAAAAATGTTTCAGTAAGACTTATTGTGAGTCAAAATTATACATATATATAATTTCTTAATTTAATTAATTAAATATAAATTATTAAAATAAAATTAATTAATTCAAAAATTAATAATTAGAAACACATTAACAATTAATAAAATTAAAATTCTGGATTAAACGATTTAAAAAACACTATAAGATTTTCTTGATTAAATAAATTTCTTTAATATTTTATACACTGGAAGACTTCAATACTGTAACAGTCACTTTTTTAGCCTTTACTAACAAACTCTTACTCATAACAAAATCCATCATTTTAGAGAAATTTCACAATAAGCACATTTTTTAAATTATTATTATTATATAGTGAGTTTCTAAATTCATTTCTATTTTTTTTTTACTAAACTAAAAATTGTTTCACACTCTGCATTGCTATGAGTTAACATGAATTTAGATAATCTATGATATTTGTCACTTCTATCTACACTCTTAATTTCACTAATTAGAAACCACAGAGAATTAAAGTTTTCATTTTCAGTTCTTAACTTGGACAAATCTTCAATCTGCCCCTACCATTTTATGTCCCAACCTATGGTTTTTCAAGCTTCCTCTCCCCAATAGAAAAAGAGGTCAAAACATGTATTCTCTGACCACTCAGAGCCTACAAGACCAGAGAGGCTGGAAGTTATTTTTCTCCTACAGATTGGTTGAAGGGGGTACTAAGATTTTTGTTCCTATCTATGATTAACGAGTAAAAATTGTCACAATGTGATAAAAATTTAAAAAAAAAATTTTTTTTTTTCAACTTTGACCTGAAGAACAAAAACATGTAAAATATTCCATGCTATAAGTAAAAGCATAAAACCTAGCAATCTTGTGTAAATTTTATGCATGGTGTGTAAAAGTTGGCAGGTCTAGAATAGCATTAAACCAAAAAATTTTAGTTAAATTTTGACAGAATTAGCCCATAAATTACACTAATTACATTTAATTCATCAGTAACACATATCACAAGTCTTATAACTTTTAGATGTAGCTAAGAATCCAAAATGATAAACATTTTTATTGCAGCTAATAGCAAAATAGATTGTATAATTTGATGAATTTTATAGTTGAAAATTACATTTTTAAATGCATAGGTTTTATGTAATAACTTTAATTTTACAAATAAATTACTTATAATGTATCACATTATGTCACAATAATAAAGCTAATTTCTGTAAATTCTTCAAAACCATTTAATTTTTCATGTTTGTACACTTATTCTACATCTTAAGGGTTTAAATTATTTTTGTAATATAATTAATACAAAATTGAATTATATATAGATAATTTTATTTCAGCACAAAATAAAATCAATATCTTGTGATTTAAGAAATGTTTTACACTTTTTATAAAGTGACCATTCAATTAAGTATTATTTAGCAATATTACAATAGTGTAAATTTTCAATGGTATATTTGCTTGAAACAAATTTATTTCCTGAGAATCGCAATCACTTTGGAAAATAAATATTAATAAATTTTGAAGTTAATTATTAATTATGATGAATAATGAAGCAAATATATATCTTGAATTGAAGCATAAATAAAAATACAATTTTAGTTTATCAAAGTTATCAGTGTTTATTTTATTAATTACAAGCAACTTACTCATCACCATTCTTCTCATTCGATGCATGTCTTTATAATTATAAAACAAAATACACCAAGAGAGTTCTCCATCTCTACCAGCTCTTCCAGACTCTTGATAATATCCTTCAATCGATTTTGGTATAGAATGATGAATCACAAATCTAACATCAGGTTTATCGATGCCCATTCCAAAGGCTATTGTAGCACAAATAACCTGTAAAACAAATATTTCAGTTTAAATATATATTCTTAAGAACATAAAACATGTTTGTCCTTCTACTTGCTTTCATTTCATTGAAAAAAGCAATAAATAAGAAACGTTTCAAATGAATTTACCTAACACATTTTAGAAAAAATTTGAGAAAATTGCAAGTTATCTTTGAATATCCATCCTCAATTCATGATTTTAGATACCTTAATAACATATTCTATTGAAAGATGTTAAATTACATAAATACTGAAAATTTATGCAATTTAATAATTTTGAAAAATATAAGTTAAATTCCTTATTTACAAGACTTTAATTCGAAGGTAATTTAAATTGGAGATGATGAAATGTTTGTTTTAGCTTTCAGTCATTTAATTTTTAAGCCAGCTGATAAGTCACAACAATTTTAAAAAGTTAAAATTCAGAACAGGGAAAATTAATAAGCTTAAGTTGATTTTAATTATATTAGAAATTTCCTAAGACATTTTGACTTAAATTATTTATATAATTTTTAAATTTCATTCCTCTGAAAAAATGTGAAATATTATACAACTAATACTAAGATTTGTTTACATAAAAATAAAATGTGAAACAAATAATTTATAACAAATTACATGTAAAAAATGATCATACACTTTTCAGATTTAAATATAAAGACAAAAATAAAATATGCATACAGACACTTCATATATTATAAAATTTATATTTGAAATAAATTTACTGGTGTGCTGAATATTTTAAATTTGCTATAAAAAAAGTAATTTTTGTCATAATATAAGGAATGTGAGAAAAATAAAATACAAATTAAGTAATAATAATAAATAAAAAAATAAAAATTTTATTTTATGGTTTTTCATTTAAATAACAGAATTCATATCAACTGTTAACAAATGAAAAATTAAAATGAAACATAATTCTTGAATAATTTGACTAGCCATAATGTTTTATTTTAGTTTCATTAATGATAATTTGTTTATAAAAATATCAATTCTATTAAATATTTTTAAAATAATAGATACTCTTTCCTTTTAAACAGTTAAAATTCAAATCTGTTTAAATATATTTGTCATAATAAGACTGTGCATATAATTGAAATTTTACACATTTGAAAATGATAATTAAATTCTAATGATTATAAAAAAAAATTAAGTGTTGTATATAGAAATTATATAAATCATGCATGTGTTAAAATATTAAATAACTTGGGAAAATTTGAACATGAAAGACAAACTTAAAATTGTGTGTTTTTATTTAGTTTAATTATGCAAATTATAATTACACAACTTCTCAGAGATGGTTTAGTCAGTAAATTTATTTTATTAGTCACACACACACGCATCATAACATTAACAATTCAGACTATTTATTTGCAGTTTTTTCAACACTTTCCTTGGATCAGAATTCTGCTTTTCATATAATGGTATACGAGAAAATCTCATGTCTACATAAACAATAAATTTTAATTGGTGAAAGCATAGGTTCAATTAAACATAATCTTCCAAATCTTCTCATTTGTAAGCATAATTTTTTCATATCTCAACACATTCTAAATGACCATAATTGATAGTATTTTAAAGATAAGACAGAGGTAGGACTTGGAAGACTGGAAGTGTGAGGCAGGATATGAATTCTAACTCTTTCCAGAAGGTGGGCATACAGGACATTTTTTGTAAATAGTATTTTTTACTTTATAAAATAAATATTGAGTTTGGAAATGTAGTTTAATCAATGCTATAAGCGCATCCTACACTGCAGCTATACTTTTCTCAGTGCCCAGGAATATATGAAGATACAAATGTTTAGATTTAGATTTGCCAATTAATTCTATTATCGACTTTTACAAACAAAGAATTTTATTTGTAGTAATGAACAATACTTATGATGAAGAATTTGTCAGTGTTTATGCATATGTGTTAAAATTCGCTTATCGCCCCATTTTTACTGATTTTAATTAATGAATTAACATTAGCGAATTTAGAATTTTGTTGTTTATTTAAAAAAATTTGTTTATTTAAAAAATGTGTTATTTTTTTTAAGATTCTAAACATAACAAAACTTTCAGATGAATAGTTGGAATTGCTAGATGGAAATAATAGCCTCTTTAATTCATGGTACCGAAGTGTTGATGGTGTTAGTGTGGAATTTGTGAGACAAAAGCATTAATTTCAGATAAAAAAAAAAAAGCGCAATATGAAAGGAAAAGTACAACCAACAATGCACTATTTGAAAATAATTAATTTCTTTTATTTAAACATCAACGAACCATGTATTTTTTATTTTATTTGACTAAATTATCAACAGTATGTATTTTGGATTATTCACCTTTAAAATGGCTGCGGATTATACAACGTTTTCCCCCCTTCTTTTTCTTCTTCTTCAAAAAATGACCTTGCAGATTATATGCCACTACAGATTATATACAGGAAAATACGGTACTATAAATCAAATGGTTATAATATTTATAGGTACATAATAAATACGGTACTATAATAAATTGCTATAATATAGGATGATTCATAATATTTTTCCCTTAACTAGCTGATTTAGAAAGTGCAACTATTTACAACATAATTGACTCAAAGAAATATCTACTTGTTTTATTGTATAATTCTAAAAATGTCTGCAAAAGTTATTCATTTCTTTTTATTGTTTGAATTATTGTAGTTTTCCATAGTAATGCCACATCAGTAAATGCATTGCATTTGAAGAAAATGATTTAAAAGTATTAATTTGTAGAAAAATATCTAATTAGCATGAATACTATTCTTAGTACCATGTAGCATTGTCATACGTCTTATGATTTAAAATATATAAAATAATAAAATATAAAGAATAAAAATAACTAAATAATAAATTATTAGTGAGGAATATTGAAAACAAACAATAAATATTAATGTAGCTAGGTTTATTCACTAAAAGAGAGATATTTATGTGCATAATACTCATGCTATATTAGGAAAAATATAACCATGAAGCAACAAACTGAATGAAGAATTGAAATTTAATAATTTGGTAAAAAACAATTATATCGAACTAAATATCATGTGAAAGTTTCAAAATCCAATTCTTCACTATTCACATAAAAAATTTTTTACCAAATCTTTATCTAAATTAGAATCTTAACTCAATTCTGTTTAGGTTGTCACATATTTCTGAACAACATCTATATTTGGGGATATTATTTCAACAGTTTTGACCCTGATACTAACCAATATATTCACTATTTCCCACAGTTCTCTAATCATTTTGAAAATTTTAGTAAAAATTTTGTGTATGTTAATGGTACAGTATTAACAATTTATGTTTTAAACATCCAAAAGCTATAATGTTTCTAGTAAAACATTGTGATAAATAATCATTAATCTATAATATTATAAGATAAATAAAGAAAAGCTTGTTGTTAAACATCTTGAAATACCCAAACTAACAATGCCCTTAGTAAGCTAAGACATCAAAGGATATTCTGTGGTACATTGTAAGAACATGAAAAGATTATTTATAGTAACAGTGAGTTACTAATAAATATTACAGTGATTTCAAATTAAACAAGATGTTTAATATGATGTGTAGTGCTCTAAAAAAAACTAAGATTGTTTCACATTTTTTTGCTCAGAGAGATGAGATTAATAAAATATTGGTGAAAATTGCCTTATTTTTTTTAAAAGGTACGATTTCAAAGTCATGGACAGTAAAAGAAGATTTAAGCCTGAAAGTATCAAATGTGTCCCTAATATATACACCTGATAAAGTTCAAAAAAGCATGCTGATAATTTAAAATACTTCAGCATTTCAGGTTCAAGCATGTTTTCCACAAGACAAGTAGTATAAGGTCTATCATTATAATGCTAGTGTTACAGTAAAAGGTCCCATATAATGTCTCATTGTTTTGCCTACATATAATTGGATGATTAAATTGCCACCCTAAAGATATACACGCCAGCCTATGCTACCTTTTGCCCATACCAATAAGGAGAAAAGAGACAATTTTGATAAAACAAGAGTAGCAAGACCATTTATCATTTGTAATAATAGCTTATAGATTGTTGACACCAAACATTCCTTCTTATTTAAAATAACTCATAGATACTCCAATAACTCCTACAAGCCACTCTTCATTACACTTCTTTGTTTGCAGATTCAAAATTGAATTCTTGATAATATGCTAAAGTATGAATTCTAATAATTCACATTATACTAGCTTTCCAAACAACATTTTTTATAAAAAAAAAAAGCAGGGGTCGGAGTACAGAATTTTTTTTTTCAGGATACTATTTTCAAGAAATATCAGGACATTTTTCAGGACATATTTCAATAATTAAAGAAAACCAATGTTACTTTTACATATTAATTTCTGTTTTATGCATAAAACACATTTTAAAAAGGAATAAACTATTTAATAAATTTGGAGTTTTTTAATTTTTAATACAACAATATGAAAAATAATACAGAAATTTAAATTTTTTATATTGAACATTTTCTGAAAATTAATAAGTTACATGATAAATGCTTTAAATTAACAGAAAATTTATGTATAATTGAATAATGTTCATTTTGAACTGGATGCATTAGCATTTAATACCAATAATTTAATACTGCACTTTATTAATTTATCATTCACAGATGCAATCTCTGCATTAGCAGCAGACAGCATCATTTGTCCAACTTTCACATCACTGATAGCACATGCTATTTTTTAGTTGCATCATCCAAAAGTTTTTGAGCTACACACTGATTATCAAGCAAATTTTTCTTTCCTTCCTCAAGTTCATTAATTTTTTCTAATAGGTGCGATTGTTTAAACTTTTTTTCACAAGTAGCTTCTACATCTTCCTCATCCTTTCTTTTCTTCTCTAATTGTGTTACATCTTTTGATTTTTCCATATATGATGCATATTCTGCATGAGATTTCTGAATATAATGCATCATTTCTTTGGTATATGGAATGGTGGAAACAGAATTGCCCTGCATTCGAATAACATTATGACAAATCCGTAAACTTTGAAAGGTTAATTCCAATAAAGAAGCTCTCTCCTTTGTCACAACAGAATTGTTAGTTGAAAACCCTCTTTCTGGTTGGGAATTTACATTTAATAACGACAGACATGCTTTAACCACTCTAGAAAAAGTAAGATATTTTATAAAACCACCAGCTATTTTATATTGAAAGTTATATTCCAATATTTACAGATATTTTGGTCATTATCATAATCATTCATAAGCAAAGTCGCATCTTCACACATGCAAAGAATCCACTCTTCATTCATCTTATCAAAATCTGAAGAAGTTTTATTCACATGAGGAATATGTTGAATTAATCTGCTACATGAACTCCTAGACTCTTCCTTTTTTCTATTATAAGGAGACAAACACTGGAGATCTTTGAGTAAAGGATTTGTTATAGGAAGTTTTTGAAGCAAAAGTTTAGAAGTTGCTATGTGGCAACTTCTGACACTTTGTAGAAATGTTATTTTATTTGTTAGCTTTTCCACTATTTCTGTTGCACCATGATATATTTCAACCTTGTTTTTAAGTTTAACCATTTTTTTTCCTGAATCAACATTAATTTATTGTAACTACACTCCATTTTTTCCCTGGAATTCTTCTGGATTTAAAAATTTAAACATGATACTTCAAACAAGTTCATTTAACTTACTGTACATCACATGTACTAAAGGTTTAATTTCTTGCATTAGAAGTAAATATGGTTAAAAAGTTTTAGAAAAATGAAACAAAATGCCGATATGCCAGAGTCTTAGGGTCTTTCAAATGTTTTTATTGCCACCAAAACTAAAATTGTTTATCTGATGTCGTTTTGGGAAGCCATGATTTGTTATTCACTACTACAGTCGATGTCGAGAATTCTGATGAAGTTGATGACTTGATAGTAAATAGTGTTTGATTCTTGTAACAGCTCACAGCATTTTTTTTTAATTTAATCCATCTACATGAGCAAGCACTTGTCTAAAACCCATATTTAAAACACTGAATTTGCTTTTGCATACGAAGCACTCCGCAGAATGAACATCGTCAACACTTCGGCACCATGTCTTGATTAGGCATTTATTCCCATCTTGCAGTTCCAACCATTTGTTGGAAAATTTCATTTTCCTTGGCATTTTTAAATGAAAATTAATTGTTTTCAAAAAATAAAATTCTGAGCTTGCTAATAAACATTCTTCAAAATACCCATCAAAATCTTTCAAAATGGCGTGATAAGCATTTCACGCATGCACATAAACGTAGGCCAGTAATTCTCACAATTTTGATATCATTGTAAATAGTTGTGCACTACTAAAACCAGAAACTTTGTCTGTAAAGGCACAAAATAGAATTTAATGGTAAACCCAAACCTAAATTTTTTTTTTACTTCAGACATGCGTGAGCAATGGCTGAAAACGAGGTGGAGACGAATGTATAGCAACCCTATTTCCGTTTTGAAAGAGAACAAAAAAGGGGGAAATTTTTCTCTTTCTTTTTGCATAGAAAGCAGTTGAAAGAAAAAATATATTCCACTAAAAGAAAAATTTACAACTGAAAAATATAAAATTATTAATTGAAATTAAACTTTCAAAGGGATGTAATAAAAAATTAAGGAATTCCAGGATTTATTTTGAAAAATAAGGACATTTCAGGACGTTTTTTAAAAAATCAGGAATTTCAGGAATATCAGGACAACTCCGAGCCCTGAAAAAGCAATGAAATTGAATTTAATAACTGAGAAGTTGAAAAAAAAAAAGAAGCATCTTATTTCTGTGTAGAATGCTGACTTGTATACTTGCATCCCTTTTCTCATTTCTATATCATGGATGCTAATTAGCATATGAAATGTTCTTCTGGTTTTCTGTTAGTTTAATTTATAGCTAACAGAACTCAATTCTCAATTCGAACTCAATACAGGGAAATATGCCAGTGCACGCACACATACATATAGTTTAAATTTTGGTTTTGGATTGTTTAAATTTCTATATTATTTAAAGGGTAATCATATGTGTCCCTATGTACTTCTTTAATTTTTAAGCAATATGTTAGAAAAGAAGATTTATTGTTTTTAAAGTTTTTATATAAAGAAAGGAATAAATCAATTTTTATCATTCAATAGCTTGGTAATTTTAAAACATGAGTGCATAATTTTTGCCAAATTTTTAACTATAAAAATAAAATTCTTTATTTTTCTCTTTTCCATTATAACTGCCATTACATTACAGTGTTTCATGCAAACTTTATACTTTCTACAAAAATAATAAAATAACACAATGAGAATTAAATCAATTTGAAAAAATAAATAAATAATAATAGAAGTAATTATCAATATTGCACCTATTTTACTAGAAAATAATTGAACTCAAAAATGAAATTCCCCCAAAAAATAAACTTTTATTTCAAATAAAAATTATGGTGCTCTATTTTTGGTATTTTTGCATTTTTCAAAAATTAACCACTTAAGAAGCTTGCCCAAACTCTGCTTGGAATGATAATAAAAAAAGGACTTTCCAGATTTTCCCAAAAAATGCTCATATTTCTTACATCAATCCTCTTTAAACCACATTAGTAATTGTAAATATGAAAGATAGAAAGCTAATGTTTAGAACTACAGAGGATTTTAAGATTTATATACCTATAATTATTTATGGAATGTGCTTATAAAGTCAAAAACTTAAATTTAAGTAATTCTGCAGAGATAAAACCTAATTTTATCTCTGCAGAATTACTTAAAGGCACAACTAATTGTTTTTGATTTTATTAATTGCTGATCCAATCTCATTTCTTCCTGGAGGGGAGATCAATTCATTGTCATTGATATCTAATGTGGTTAAGATAAATAAAAATTATGTAATATTTTAATGGAAACAATATTGAAACAAACATTCTTTTCATTACTAGCATTTTTTTAAAATAATAAATCTAATATTATCATTCCCTTTTTTTTCATCAATTAAATTGATTAATAATAATTATACATCAAAATTTGAAAAATGTCTGCCATGTAAAAATAAATTTTTAAAAAATTCTAAATTATTACATCTAAAAGTATGCATCTTCCTAGAAGTAAAATAACACAAAATAATTTGCTCATGTTTTATTATTTGATTATTTAATAAAATAATTTGCTACTTGAACATCAGAATAAATATATTTGATTGAATAAAGAAATTACTGAACACCTGATATATCAACTTAATTTACTTTTTCAATGTCGTCACACAGTGTTATACAAATAATGTAATTAATAAGAGTGTGCTTATGTAATTAAGAATGCATATTCAAGAAAAAAAGCACATAATAGCAAAACATTCTTAAGACATAAAAGACACTTAAGACATTAAGCAAAAACTGATATTTTTTATATTTTAACTTACAATTTATTTTGACAATTTCCAGTTTTTTAGAACAATAAATGTTACTTTTATTTGAAAATTAAATTTCCAAATCTGGACAGTTTCAAATTTCCTAACAAATAAAATCGTTTGATTATGGTTGATATATAATTTCTGAACATCAAGTCAGAGAAGACTAACATAGATCATAAACAAGCATTTTGTGTTTAAACTATAGTAATAGACAAATTATATTTACTTTAAACTTGTCATTTATCCAAGCTTCTTGAACTTCCTCCCGATTGCTCATACCTGCATGATAAGGCGAAGATCGAATACCACATTTAGAAAGCTCTCTGGCTACTGTATCACAATTATCTCTAAAAAGAAAGAAATATAAAAAGAGCACAATTGAAGATAAAATATTTAACTATTTCAAATGAAAGTTTTTAATAAATATGAATATACCTTGATAAACAATAAACAATACCACACATATTCTTGAATTTGGATTTAATGAGTTCTATTATATCTTGAATAACAGATTTTGTTTTCAGTCTCACTTCATATTTCAGATTAGGGCGGTTAAAACTTTGCAAAAACCTGTTATTCAAATGAAAAGGAATATCAAAACTAATGCAAAAAATTAATAGACACAAATTGATTTTGCAAACAATAAGTTATAATTAATTAGAAAAACAACAAATGATAGTATAAAGAATAATAATAATAAGACTTAGATAAATAAAATTAAATCATTCTAGAATTAAAAACTGACCATTTAGGTGATTTCATTCCAAGCTGATGCAAAATATCCATTCTTACTCTTTGAGTTGCAGTTGCAGTTAATGCCATCATTGGTACTTTAGGAAATTTATCTCTAAGAACTTTTAATTTTTTATAATCTGGTCTAAAGTCATGCCCCCACTAAAAAAAAAAATATTAAAATAATAAAGCAATTAGAATACATAATGTAAAAACATAAGATAATAAAAATGTGTAACAAACCTGGCTGACGCAATGCGCTTCATCAATGACAAATCGTTGAATCATATTTCTCGAATATAGATTTTCTAAAATTGACATGAGTTTAGCACTAGCACTAATCTATAAATAAAAAAAAAAAAAAAAAAAAAAAAAAACAATAATTAATAATAAAGTTAAAAAATTATTAAATGAGTTAAATGAGTAAATTTGGTTAAAATGTACTAATGAATAACATTTTGCAAACTAAATTCAATATTCAGGTTTACACACACAAATAAAATTAAAGCCAAAAATATTTAAATCTGTGCATAACAAAATATTACAAATTTAATTAAGAATTACAATATAGTTTTAACAATGTCCTACTTAATTTTCTCTTCATATAAAAAATACATAATTTAATACTTAAAATCTTAACATGTGCTTTGTGGTACTTTATAGCCAGGTAAATCATTTTCTGTTTTCATTTTTCTAAGTTTAAAAAACTAATAGCATTTTTTATTCAGACCAAAATTCTATCAAATGGAGAGTAATATTTTATTATCTTATTTTAAAGAATTATATTAAATGTAATGAAAAATATTAAATTTTATGTCCATAAATATTCTTGCATTAAATTAATTCTGTAAACGTTGTTACATTGTAGTACATTGAATAGCTTTTTATTTTAATTTTTTCATATTAAGAAAATAATAGGATTTTATCAAACTCTTTTACTAAAGTTCTTTAAAATTTTAAACATTTGTAGAACTCACAAAATTAGCATCCTTTTTAGTTTTACAATATTAATTGTATGTAAATTGTCAAACAAGTATCTGAAGTTAGAATTTTTATTGCAAAAGTAATAGAAGGTAATAACTTTATAAGTTTTAATGTATCTTAAATAAATATAATGCAAATAAAAAAACTATATTTTTAAAAAAGATATAAATTAATGGTTTATGATTCAACTAATATTCTTAGCAGCTATTCTGTTTGGAAAAAAATATACAAGACCATGTAAGCTAAAAACATCTATTATATAGTTTATTCAGAAGTTACAACCACTTGGAAAATAGTTAAACATTCAGTAAACAAAAGAATAAATGTGAGATTATCTTATTTATTGGATAATATATGCAAAAAGTATATGATAAAAAAATAGTATAGTTATCTGTAATGCAAATTATCTTGACTAATGTAGTTTAGAAAAAAAATAACCATTAGATTAGTATTCAAATAAAAATAACAACTTCATAAAAAAATTAATTTCAATTAAAATTTTGAGTGTTTTAATAAAATTTTAATAAATAAGGAAAATTGAATTAACACATGAAAAAAATAACTAAAATTTACCTTTTCTGGTGTTAAGTACAATAATTTGATACTAGGTTCTCTTGAAGATAATTGACAATAGATACTATTTGAAGTTAATGCATCAGTATCTCCAGTTAAGCTGCATGCAGAAATCTGGAAATACAATTTTCCATGAAAAAGCGAAACAATACTAGATTTTAAAATTTTAATTAATACCACTATTAATTATAATAGTGGTATTAATTTAAATGATAAATAACATTAAAAATTGATATCAGAATATACAATATAATAAGTTAAGAAATAATAAATGAGTTTATTTATAGATGGCATACAAATTTAGAACCTAAGTTAATAAATATAACTATTATTCCCTTAATTTTTAATCTACAACAACGTTTACAAAAAAAATTGTCTTCTGACATTAAATTTGTTTTATGATTTCAAATTAAAATATGTTTTTGGATAAATATATCTTTAGTTTAAGTTCAATTTTGTTTCTCTCACTTAAAAATGAAATCCAAATTGAATTTTGAAATAAAGAATATACGTTCTTACAAGACAAAAATTTTGGTTTAAATAATTTTTAATGTAATTTCTATTATTTATGAGTCAAAAATTTAAATTTTCATACAACAAGAAAAATGATAAAATAATAAAATTACAATCTATGAATGTGAATTTTCAAATAAAAATGAAGTACATATATCTATATTCTTTAAATTTATAATTTAGATAAAATTCGAAAAGATTACTATGAAAAAAAAAAGCTTTTAATATTTATTACATCAATTAAACAAATTAATTGAAATAAACTAAAAACTCTTACATAATTCTATGCAAAAATTTTATTTTAAAATAATAATGTATAGTAATTTCAAAATATTATATTGAAAATCCATTACACAACAATAATTTTCATTTAAGTAAACATAGTCATAATTCCAGTGAAACATAATAAAATGCAGCTCAAACTTTTAAAAATTCACATATTATTTTTTACTGTTAGTTATTCAGGTACGCAATCAGATAACACAATCAGATAATCCATACTATCCAAAAAGCTCCATAAGGAAAACATAAAAATGATATTATTTCCACTATACATAATTATGCAAAATATTAATAAAGTAAAACATCTAGTAAAATTCATCACTAAAACATATGAAATTTATTTTTAAAAAACTGAATTAACATGCATCAAAGAAATTTGCAATATTTCAAGCAAAGTGATAAATAAAAAAACTATAAGTCTATGCATAAAAACAATAAAAAAGGGAAATGGAAACTTAATTTTAAAAAACCATACAAGTATCCATAATTTTAATTTATAAAATGAAACAAAGAAAGTAAATAACTTTAAAAAAAATAATTAATTTTTAAGATAGAAAAGAAAAAATATACCAATATTTATATATATATGCACACACATATATGAATACATACATACTTCTGTATTAACTTCTTCGTTCAGCTCAAATTTAAAAAAATATTATATACTGTTAGCCATAAAAATTGAAAAAAAGGTAGCAAACAAAAAATTGTCGTAGTTATGTAAAAACTATCCTAAGACAAAATCAGTAAATTTGCAAGTAATTTGGGGTTTTCAGGGGTGCAAAATTAGAAAAAACAGTTCCAGCGCCTGGCAACCAAAAAGTCTCTTACTTGATTACACATGGAGTCAAATTAGTTTTGGATGATACAAATAATCTATTCATTTCAGAACCCATGAATTGATATCTTCAATTGGTGAGAGACTTGGGGACTATAGGCAAAGATAACTATCAAATATCATCTGAAATGAAGAACAGAAATTGCAAAAGCACATGCTCCAAATCCTGATCTTATTGAAAGAATGCATTTCAGAGGCATTGAAAGCAAAGAAAAACTGCAAGTCAATATATTGATTGAAGTTGATCCAAACTAGACAAGTGTGCATCATGTGAATCAGTGCCTCTCCATATCAATACACAGTTTCTATTATGATATAAAAAGCAATTGGGTGATAAGCATTTTCTTCAGCCTCAAGATATGAATGTAGTTATCAGAATGCTACAGGCAGAGCCTAGACTAATTTGAAATTAACATCATTAAACCATTTCTGCATCCAGATTCATCATTGGGTGCTTTAGATTCGCCATCAGTGTCTATGCTGAATTGTCAAAATAATCCTATTCCTGGTTACAGAACCTCTGTCAAAAACGTGGAGCTCAGTCTGCCCATTCAGCATAATGCCTCCCTAGATCAAAACTCCAGCACCACCATAATGGTCTCTTTCCGTTATGTTACTGGGATGAAACCGTGTTCCAACCTATCTCCAAGTCAACTGGCGTTGAGAATCACTTTTGGAACTTAGACAATTCTCATCTATGAAGAGGATGCGACTCCATTGATCAGATGTCAAGTTTTTGCTCTCTTTCAACCACTCTAAATGGTTCCGCCGCTGGCGAGCTATCAATGGAATGCAATGTTCAGGATGGCGGGCAAATAGGCCGCCTTTGTGAAGGTGTCTGGACACAGTAAACCGTGACACTTGTCACCCTGTTGCTGCACATAGTTGCTGAGCAATAGAACATGTGTGGGATGCTTTGGGGAGATGTATTGCAGAAAGACTGCATATCCCAGGAAACACGTAGCAACTGAAACAGATGCTAATAGAGGAATAGGCACTTTTATTGCAAGAGCTGCTGGACAATCTGGTGCTGAGTATAGGGAGACAGTGTGAAGCAACCATTATAGTAAGAGGAGCACATATCC
>JAPDSC010010412.1:301998-320915 GCA_026290005.1 Latrodectus geometricus | reverse complement strand
TATATATATATATATATATATATATATATATATATATATATATATATCATGTACTTACTTTCATCCTTAGAAGCATTTAAACTTTCATTTTTTAAATGAGAGTTATCATTTACAGATTCTGTAAAATAAAACAAAATAATAAAAAAATATTTCAAAGTACAAATAAAATAGAAATATTAACAATGTTAAAATTATAACTATTTTGGGAACAAAATCAAAACTCTTTTTTCCCCATAAAGACATGATTAAAGATGTAAATATACTATAAAGATAATGAATGAATTATTACTTTTTGATAATTGTTAAATTATTATGATATGAGACAATTCATTAAAAATTAAAAATAAGGAATAATTTTTTAAAAAAGCTATTTAATTTTATACTGAAGTAATTCATCTAAAAATATTTTTAATGTTAATAAAGAAACATTACTTATAAAAAAGAAGTGAAATTTTAATGAACAACTTTTTTTATTGAATAAATCTAAAATAAAAATTAAATATGAATTTTAAAACTACAATACAGATTAATTACACTTTCTTTTAAAGAGTAAATTCAATAAATCAATTTTATTTGTCAAAGCATATTTATTTTAAAAAATACTTTTTCAATCTGAAAAATTCATTTTCAATCTGGTAATTTAATAACTTATTTTAATAATTTCTGATTTAAATTCTGTTTTCTCACTGTAAATAAAAGCTATAAATGATTTTTATTAGTAGTTGCAAAATCTGGTATCGTGCTATACAAATTTAAGATGAATTTATTCCTGACTAAAACAAATATATATTTTGTATTTGACAACTACACTTTTTTAAAAAATGTTTTTCTTTCTTGCAAAAGAATTTTTTAAAAAATGCTATTTATTTTAAAATAGCATTTTTTTTTTTGTAAACTAAACAAAACTAAATTTTTGTAATATTTGGCCAAATGTCATAACATATAATTAGCCTCAATCTATTTGAGTGATGATAATAAGACTTTTTACTTGATATATATTTTCTTGCAAGTTATATTAGATGCCCTTCTATAGCAGCAAAATAAGAGTAACAAATTTCATATTTTGAAGTAGGAGAATTCAGAATTAATGCATCAAATATAAAAAAATTATATTAAATTACTATATTTTACTTAAATTTTTGTTTGTATGTATAAAAAGATATGTATTTAAATACAATTATAAACTTACATAACTTTAAAAAGAAAATTGCCTAATCAAGTTATTTTCATATCAATCATAATTAGAGTACATCCCTGTAGAGTCTTTTTGTGGCTCTATGCTATTTTGGTGTTTTAAGAAGTTTATCATAGCCATTATAGAGCAAGTAACAAATTTTGTTTTTTCTAGTAGAAGTCAGAATTAGAAATAAAAATAATTAATGGAAAAAGATTTTATTGTTTTAGATTTGTATATTTGTAGCCAACTAATTTTTCATACTGAAATTGTAATTCATTTATGTAATTTCTCAATTATGTAATAATACAATTACATGCATGTAATTAACATTTAAATGGAAAGTTCTGTTTTCATTTTCAGTGATCACCATAAATTTAGGGAGTTTGTTTTCCATAATAAGAAAAATGAAAAGTATAAATAAAATTATTAATGAAATTCGTTATCTAATAATAATCAATGTAAACAAAATATAGAAAATTTTAAAAGCCCATAACTGCAAAAATCTTTTACAAAGAATAACATTTACATTAAAAATGCAAATGTTAAGCAATTGACAAACAAAAATTATGTCAAACAATTTAAACGATATAAATATGTAATGACTTTTCATTTATTTTATTATTTTAAAGATATATTAATGATAGAAAGCAATACACACATTTCTGTTGAAATATTTATAGAGAGAAGCCATTTTTATCATATCATACAATACTAATGTAAATTATAAAATATATTTAAAATCTATCATTTTTTAATATTTTTCTTTAGTTTGACATATTGTGTTTAAGGCATATTACTTACGTACACATGTATGTACACACATATGTATATAATGGTACTTTAAACAATGACCAATATTTTTCTGTTCTATTAAGGAACATGATTATACTTTTTGCTCAAGATCTGAAAAACAATACATTTAAGCAGGATAAAGCCATGTTTTGGTGGTATTGTATAAACCTGTCTTTGCGAAAAATACTTGGCTGTTGATATGGTCAGCATGTTTTCCAGATATCTCAACAAAATATATCTGATCAATGTAGGAAAATGACTAATTTCTCATAATATGCCAGTAAACTGTGATATTGTATTCAATCTGCATGAGCAGTTGTACCCATACATACCTTGATTTAACTCAATGCTTAGGTATAAGTGCTTTTACTACAACTAAAAGTATTCTGCAACATTTTTCTGATTTTAATTGACTTTTCATGATCTCTGCTTACAATTTTTTTTAAAATTTAACAATTTATTTCCAAAGAGATATTTTTTCATTTCAGTTTTAATAACTATGTGTATATATATATATATATAAATTTTGAACTTTTCATGTGAATTTTTTTTTATTTTGCTTTAATAGAAAATCATTACTTAAGTTTTAAATTTTGATTTATGGCATAAATATATTTCTTCAAAAAAAGTAAAACAGTCAAATCCAGGCATTAAAATTTCCAAAAATAACCTAGACATAGTTTTTTGGGGAAGTGTAAACCAAACACAAGTCCTCATAAAAAATTTATTTCTCATCTTCAACCATATTTTCTGTGGATGCACAAGCATTAATTTTCCTTTCAATCTAATTTTACATGGCTTAGAGGACTTCACTACAAAGTCCATGACAAAGTGTCTAATGCATTCAGAAACAATTTTAAATGCTTTTTCTAACAATGATATATTTCGTTTTTATCATACAGGAAATGTTTACATGCATCAAAAAATTACTCAAAATCAGGAAAATGCAATAAAATTTTAAAAATGGAACAAAAAATATGATTATGTGAAAAATTAGAATTTTGATAAAGACAGAAAAAAAATCTGTTGGTTAAATCTATAAATAAATAAAAATTACCTTCAGCTAATTCATCATCTATGATTTCAAATATACTTTGATCATAGGAGAGATTCTGAGTTTCTATATTTTCAATATTCACTGATGTATTATTAACATTAAAAGAATACTGATCTTTCTGATTTCCTTGTATTAACTGATGAGAAAGGGGAGAATTATTAGCCAATAAATTATTATGAGATAATGAAGTAGATGGTGAACTAGTCTTAGGCTGAAATAATTTATTTCCAATATTATTATGGTTGGCAATAAACGTACTGCTTTGAAGCAATGTATCATTATCTTGAAACTGTTTTGAAGTAGATGAATAGTTTTTATTATTATTAGATGTAAAATTAAATGGTGGACTAAATTTACTCCGATCTGATATAGCTGTAGGTGATTTAAGAGGTATAGTTGAAGTTGTACTGCTATTAGAATCATTTCCATCATTAAATAAATTATCATATGATTCTTTGATTGAAGGTGAATTAACAGTGGAATAAAATAATGAAGTCTGCTTCAACTTTTTAATAGATTTATCATTAATTTCATTGATTGTGGTAAAATAGTTTGATGAAAAATCTTCACATTCCTTAACAGTAGAATTAGAAAACTGTTTAGCAAGACTGTACTGCTTCAAGATTTTCTGCCTAAAAAATGACAAGAATAAAACAAGTTGAAAAATGCTTTGAAATCATAAAAAATTGAAAATTTTTTATAATTTTTCATGGTTGAACTTTATTTAAATATTTAAGGGAAAAAAGGAGTTTTTATTTCAGAAAATCATTGAACAATAGTAAATAGGAAAATTATTTGGGATACATTTATAAAAACACATTATATTTCTTAATATTTTCTTAATATAAATATTAAAATTTAACATATACATATTTTTTAATAAATTTTGAAATTTATACTATCTATATACATAACATATTAAACAATATTCTCAGTTAATAATCTAAGTTTATGACTTTTTCTGGGCTATTATATTTTTCAACAAACATTATTTAACAGTTTTCTCTATTCAATGAACACTTGAAATCATTTTATGGATTTACTAGTTATTTTTAAGCAAGCACAAGGTAATGGTGAAAAATAAGAATATGTGATAGCTTTATTAACAAAAAACACCAAATTCCCTAAACCATTTGAGAGTGTCAAGTAAATTTAACAGTGAAATGAATTTAAACAATTTTGAATATTCAGAAAGTAATTTTTTTATTAATGGTTTTAATGTGTTTAAATGACTTTATTTTT
Source organism: Latrodectus geometricus (assembly GCA_026290005.1). Classification (NCBI taxonomy): domain Eukaryota; kingdom Metazoa; phylum Arthropoda; class Arachnida; order Araneae; family Theridiidae; genus Latrodectus; species Latrodectus geometricus. The sequence continues at coordinate 316,647 of JAPDSC010010412.1, read as the reverse complement.
ATCACTTAATATAGTTACTTTTGCCACTAATAATTAAACAATCAACTTGATAACTAAAAATCTAATATCACAAATATTTAAAGAATTTTAAAAAATGCATATTTTAACTGCCTGAAAAAAGCTTTTGAAAATTTGCTATGTTTATATACTTGTTAACTTTAAAAATAATACAATTTTAAATATTACAATTAATAAGGATAAATAATCTTTCAGATTAAAATTTGAAAAATTTTAATATAGAAAAATAATAATATTCTAACAAAGTATTTGCAATATTCTAACAAAAATTTTAAAAGATCATAGAAAGCAAAAACTGAATTCCTGAATTATTTTCAATGAATTTCTTTACAATAAAAATACAAAGATGGACAACAAATTAATACAGTTTCAAAAATTTTGTTAAAAATTTACATAAGATATAAAAATTACTAAAAAAAATCATTTTTTATGATTAATTATTACAGTTAAGAGAGAAAAATAAAATATATATAATATAAGAATTTATGGAATACTTTATTCAAAATAAATTATCCATTAATATGAATGATAGATTTAGATTTATAATATTTAATACTTTATTCCTCTACTCAACAAATGAACATGAAATATGTATTTATTCAAAGAGTACCATAATATTAAATTAAAATAAACAGTAGAAATAAATTTTACTTTCTCTTATAATAAGAAAGTTTTAAGTTTAGTGAATTTATGATTTAAGATAGAGTACAACACTTAGACTATCATTTAAAGTAATATTTCAATTACAATAAAATTTTTAGTTAATTTTAAACAGCATTCAATCACTTTCATTTTATAATTCATTTGAAAGTATCAATAAATAGAAATTGATATTAACTTCAGAAATTAAATCATAAAATGGAATAAACTACTACTTCTAAGATATTATTCAATTAAATATATATCTCTCATCAAACATATATATTTTCTAAGATATATATATTTTTGAATATTCAAAAAGTAATAAAAAAGTATGTAATAAATTTGAGTTTTAAGTCCAATCTTCTTCTTTTGTCACTCTTTCTCTATCTGCCCTCCTCTTTGTAATTTTAACTTAAATATTACTACAATTGTTTTATAATCCTTGTTTCAGGTTTACATTTTTTAGCAAATATATTTTACGAAATTCCAATGTTTATAAAAATTTTAAGAGTGAATCTTAAAGAATTTAAATAAGGATTAAGCCTTTTCTTTTTAAATATGAAACATGCTAAAGGTCACCTAATTTAACTATGCATAATGTGCCATTATTTTTTTTTAATTAAAAGGCAAGAAAATGAAATATTTCATACTTTGCATAAAATTATATAATAAAAAACATAAAAAATACAGAACGAAAAATTATTTAGTATATAATCTGAAATTTAAAATTAGAAATAATTTTCTGGTGACATTTTTTATTATACTGCTAGCATTACATAACTGGATAAAATGTAATGCATTTCATTATCTACCTCAAATTTCATATATAATAAAATTATTTCACCATTTCACACACAATAACTTTGATATCAAGTTACAAATTTATGATTGCAAAAATTTTTATCCATATATTTCAATTTCCTAAAAAAAAATTACAAAATAAGTGGATTACCTACTTTGTAATTTTTTGGAGATCTTTTTACTAATTATTTTCAAAATATTACTGTTTTCAGTATAATATTTTTTAAGAACAATATTTCAGTTTTCTTATCTATATGAAAAATTTACAAGTAAATTTTTATTTAAAATGGAGAGATACAGTTATTTAATAGACTTTACATTTACATACACTTTAATTGTGCCAAATTGAAACTTTATAATAGATTTTAGAACCAATACTAAACTTTTCATTAAAATCAAAATAAGAAATATGAAAATATATGCATTTCCTTGCTGAAAATGCTCATTTCAATTTCAATATTATTTTATACAAATACTTACCTAATATTTAATAAATAATTTAACTTGTTGTTTGTCAAAATAAGTGATTCTTGGTTTTGAATGAAGTCACAAATTTGGGTCATCACTTTTACATTCATGTCTTGTAAAGAATCAAGAACAAATGGTACATTTGAGGAATTGATGTTCTAAAATATAAATCTTAATGTTAGAAATGAATATTATAAATAAAATTAAATATTCTAATTATTTAAATATATAAAGTCAGAGATGGGAAAAATTAAATTTTATTATTTGATAGATAGGTAATCTAAGTTATTTAGAGCTAAAAAGCATATTAATTCCAGTTTTTCATCTTTTCTATCATGAAAGATTTTAATTTAATTTTCATATTTATAATTTTTTTAATTTTCATATTTATAAAAATTCAAAATAATCTAAAAAATTGCTACAATACCATAACCCATCTTCAAATAGTAAAAACTATAAAAAAATCATCTTGCATAATAGCATTCATAGTATAATTATATTTTTTGCTCCATATTTAGAAACTCAGAAGTAAAAAAAACTAGTCAACATTAATTAACATGGTATATTAAATGTGCTTACCCGATAAAAATAATTTTTTTAATTATTTATTAAATCCACATTATAATTAAGAGGAATTTGGGCATATTTTCCTCTCACACCTGAAAACATGAAACAACAGGTACATCACATGATGGATAATAAAAATAAAAGTTGTCTAAATTTCAAAAAAGGTAATTGTTGTAAAAAAAAATTGAAAAACTTTAAGCATTTTGTCATTCTTATAAAATTACCAAGATTCTTTCAATGGTATTTGATGGTTTGTACCTTATAAAAAAATGTAAATGTCTTTAAAAATTTTTCAATATATACCTTTAGTGTGATGAATAAAATATTTTTAAAATTTAGTTCAAATTTCAGTGGAATTCACATAACATTTAGAAAATTATAAATTTTCTAAAAGTTATATGAATTCTGGTAAAATAAAATAAAATAAGGAAAATTATTAATAGACTTACAAAAATATAATTAGATATTAGTGGTTTATTTAACATTAATTTGCAAAGATAAAAAATAATTGCTTACCTTAATATGATCATCTTTAAGAAGAACTGAATGTTCAAAAGTTTGTATTTCTTTCACAGCAGAATCAATAAAATTTTCTGTATTTTCAATCTGAATAAATTAAAAGAAAAACATATTAACTATTAAAATTATTCAAAATAAAAAAAATTTAATTAAAAATAAATAAGTGAATAATTTTATAAATTTTTAATATTTTAAATTATAAAATGAAAATGTTATGTCTAAAATCAATTTAATAGAAATTTAAGATCATGTACACATTATCAGCAAAGCAAGATAATTATAATGACAATTAGATTAAGTTAGTTAAAATTAGTTAAAAACATTTATAATAAAACATTAAATTTTATAAGAAGTGTCTAATTCAATTATGAAATCTCATCTTCACCACTGCATAAAATATGGTTTTAAAATAGATTGAAAAAGAAATCTGGCTGTGTATATAGATAATAAAATGTATAATTCCTATACATATGTTCAGATGAAAATTATACTTTTTCTGCATTTAAATTTTAGTATGCAATTTACTTTTCCACTGCATTTTTTCTTAAGTTTTATATTGTTTTTGATTCTTTCTTACAAGTTTCTTTCTTATTTTCCCCCATCATTTCATTATATTTTTAATAATATAATACCTTTTGCTTTTTCAAAATATTGAATAAGCTATGTATTATTTCAAAATAATTGCAATACAAATAAATATTAATTAATGATTAAAGAAAATATCAAATCAGAAAAAGACGTTTAAAAGAATATTACAAAGATTACAATATATTTTTTCAGTACATTTCTTTTACAATTCTTTCCTAAATGTCATTCTTTAAACTACTATTCTTGAAAATAGTAGAAGAATGAGAGGAATCTATCTTTATAACTGAATTGAAAACAGACAAAATTTACAAGTGCAAAGGATTTAAAAATAAATTAAGGGTAAATTTTTTCTAAAACAACAAATCTCACAAATACAATTTCAATGAATTACATTCATTTAAATTTTCAAAAATATATTTCATTGAAAAATATTTTTGAGTGCAATTTAATACAATAATTTTAAATTAGAATATTCGGTGAAATGTTTTGATCTACTATGATTTTGATAATTGATTTTTGTTAATTTTTAATACCTAATTTTTTTTATATAAGAACAATTTGCTCCAGATCAAAGAAAGTAAATACACTATTAATATATTTGTATTTAAGAAACATTGTTTCATTATTTACTACAGATAATCTTCAAGAGATTATTTCATTTAATTTTTAATTCATAGAAAAGAAAGTATAAACAATGTGTTCATTTAAATTATAGGATGTACATTAATAAGATTTCAAAAGCTAATAAAACTGATCAAATAAGGCTTTAAATGTGCATGAACTTTTTATTCATAAAAATTATTGAATAAGGGGTGTAATAATTTTTTTTTATTATATTTTAAATTTGGATTAGTATAATAAAAATAATTTAATATAAAAATAATCATAAAAGAAAAGTTTAAGTTCCAAAAGAAATATTTTGTTACCAGAATTAGACTATTGCTTATATTTACAGCAGACACTCATCTTATTAAAATCTAATTTACAAAAATTTGCACTTTTACAAACCAATCCCTAGCATGGTTACAAAGATGCATTGAAAATTTCTGTTCTCATTTGTAAACTGAAATTTTTACAAAACTTTTTCGTGAACTCATTTTTATGCACTGCTAGTTTTTGTTTTCTATCACCTGATTTTTTTTCCATAAATTTTATTTTATTGCACAAATGATATTTTAAGAGATATTGATAAGGAATTTGAATATACTTTACTTTATTTTTCTTTGATTGAAAAAAAGTAAAAATTGCTTTTCAGTTATATTTTATTTTTCATGTTTCTTATAAAATGCATACCAAATAATTTTTTTAAATAATTTCTAATTTAAATGATTTAAATAATTATAAAAATAGTAGTTTACTAAGAAATTTAACTTTAAAAAACCTTAAGCTCATATTTCATTTGACATTCAACAAAATAAGCGTCCATTAAATTAAATAATTTCAAAATGTTTTCATATGCCCTTAATACTAAATAAGTTAATTGTTGGTATTAATTTATTCCTTGGAAAATCATACTTTATCTGTTTTGGGCTGAACATCAATTATTTTTACTTCTGCTTCCCCATCACTATCTACATAAAAAGAAAAAATGTGGCATAACAGTCAATAATACATAAAACATTTGTACTTAATGGTAAAAATGAAGTATTTTGAAATACAAACAGGTATTTATCAAATAATATAAACTGAAAAATAATGTATATATATATAATATACATATATGTGCTAATGTTCAATTTTGAAATATTTTATCAAACATTCTATATATACATGAGCATTTAAATATTTTAAATTTATAAAACAAAACTAATACACGGGGGAAAATATCGAATCTCTAACATTGCATAAGCAAGAAATCATTATATAAAATGTATTTTCAATCCATAAATATAATGTTTTTATATTTAAACAATAATATTCACAAATGTGTATGTTATGCATTAGTTTAGTAGCATTCAAGTAAATGTTACTTGAATGCTACTAAACTAATGCATGTGCTATGTTACCTATTAATAGAAAAAGAATACTTTATATACAGCAAAATTTTTTATATACACATATAAAAATATTATATTTAATATTCATTGATAATCAAACATATATTAAAAAGAAAATCTAGTCTCTTCAAAACTTATAACTTAAAATTTCTTAAATGGCAAAGTTAAAAATAATGCTATAGTATTGAATAGAACATATTTAATGTTAAAAAAAATTAACCCTTATTATTTATTCATTAACTGTGTGAATATGTTTAAAAGAACTAAAATTTTATACAATAGCTTTACTTTAAGTAAGATATTTCAACATTAAGAAGAAAACTTTATTAGCTAAAATCTTATGAAAAATAAATAGATAATATAAACAGTAAATAAGAAAAAAGAAAACTTATTAAGTTTACTTACAGTCTTCAACATCACTATTAATCTTAAACGCACTCTTTCTTTTAACAGAAACAGGAAAAATATCTTCATCCGAAAAAGAACCTTCTTCATTATTATTAACATTCTTATTAGCAGAAGTTACATTTTTGCAAATCTCTATAAAATAAAATGAATGATTATTAAAATTACTATTAATCAGGAGTGTTTAATTAATAATTAAAAAAATAAATAAATTTATAATTTTAGTTTTACATGTTAAAAAATCAAAATTCAGTATTGGGAAGGAATTTTAATCTGAAAATTTTATAGAATAAAGTTTCTTTATTCAAATAATTAGATTTGTTTGTTAAAAATTTTTCCCCTGAGTTTAAGAGTTAATTCAACGCTACTACAATTATCCATACCAGAGGTGTAAGGATCAAAGTCATAAACATTAAATCAAAGGTCAGTGTACTCAATTATTTGAATGCAATCTTAACTCTAATAACTGAGAACAAGTAGTCTATTTGATAAATAAAAGAAAAAAGCAAATTTTTAATTCATTAAATTAAATCTGAATCAGCTAGTTCAATAATAAATTAAATTAACAATGTTAAAAGGATACAAAGAAAAATTTTACAATGGAATTTTTGTTACTCTTTTGTCAATCTCAGAGGAATCATATTACTTTCCTTTTGTAAGGTCAGTAAATGATAAGCAAACAAAACAGTAAAACTACTCTTTAATGATACAAATCAAAAGGAAAATTCTTTAATTTTAACTTATGTATGTATTATAAAGACAACTTAGCACTCATTTCTCTTCCTTTATGTGATTTAAATTCATGTTTGGTTAGTTAATTAATTGTTATACTACATCCTTTCCTACACACTAGAATTAATTTTATTAGGACTAAGAATTTTAAGCGGATTCAAAATTACTATAAACATCCATACCCAAGGTGGGAATTAAACTCACTAAGTGTTGAGATGAAAGTCAGAATGTGAACTGTTCTGCTGCCAGCTTGGCTATTTTAAGGATGTGAATTACTAATTCAAAAAATTAATTTGCCTATATAAATCAATATTAAATATTATTTAAAAGTACATATTTTTATGCATGAAAAAACTGCTAACAAATATCAACAAGATTAGCTGTAGAAAATACAGTCAAATAAAAGTTACGATGAAAAGTTCTAAGTGATATACAACTTTTTTGGATGTTTTGACACATGTACATTTTAAAAGGTTTTTCATATTTAAATTACTAAAAATTAATAAAGAATTATTTATTTTAAATAATTATTCATTAATCTTTAGTAACTTAAATTATTTATATAATAATCAGCATAGCTAATATAAAATTACTACATTTAAAGTTGATGAAAATGAATTTTAAAACTTATAGGAATTAACTACCTTTAAAATTAACACTTTTTTGTAGAAAAAAGAAATATATTATACAATATGTATCATTTTTGTCTTTTCCTTAAGGGTCTTTACATGTATACAATATATATCTTTTGATTGCTAATTAATCACTATCAGGAAAGTGAAAAGAATATTTTTAATTTCATACTGAGTTAACAATCCCCAAGGTTTAATACAAGTTAGTAGTTATGGAAATTTAAAGACTGGCGAATCCTTTCAATAGATATTTGAGAAAGAAATTTTTCTGGGTCTTGTCTTTGAAGATTATTAATTATCCATGCACTAATGAATTGAGTAGTTATTTATCTTATGAAATATTTTCTAAAATTAGATTTATTTTGAAAAAAATATGTTCTCTTAATATATATATATTGTTTTTTAAATTGAGTTGTTTGGATTTTGTCACATTATTAACCCCTTCACGCCGGGTAGTGCAAACTCGCGCTTATCGCGGAGGCCGCAGTGTCTTATGCAAGCGTCTATCCAGGACCGGGAGTTTTTTGCTATTAAGCCTAAATCCATGAAATTTTCGAATTTTTTGTAATTAATATCTGAAATATATTTCAGATGTTGATCAGATATCTGAAATATATATCAGATATCTGTTTCAGAATCAATATCTGAAATATTTTGCATCATTTCTGCTATTTCACGCACTGTTAACATTTTCAATGCTTTGACATTGCAATGGTAAAAACTAGAAAGAATTAACGTCCAACCAGATAGAATTATTTTAAAAAATTGCCAACCGAAATACCCAACGCTTTACGAAAATAAAACCTCTACTTACAATATACAACTATCACATGCGAATTTAAAGAGATGTCATAAAGCACGCCATTTGGAACTATTTATTTCCCTTTTTGTTTATATAATCAAAAACATGTTAATGTTTATATAATATAAAACAAACGTGTTAGTGAGTCATGCTTTTCTCATTTCGAGTAGAAGGTCTAATGTACATGTATCTGAAACCATATGGGCATACAGTGCCATCTTGTAGCAGAAATTATAGTTTTTAAAACGTTCCAGGACACTGGCACAAATACGTGACAGTCGGGGCTGAACGGGAAAATGTTCTGGCACACCTGCATTTCGGCCGGGAAGTGAGTGTGTTCGTTGCTGGCATGTAGAAGTGACAGTCAGCACGAAGGGGTTAAGAGATTTGAGCAATAAATTCAAGTAATTTAAGTAAATAAATTCACTCACTTTGCTCTCTTTAAACTATATATATATATTTAATTTAAGACATTTTGATGTGAGATATAGAATCAAGAAAAGTAATTATCTACATTTCAAACTGGAAAAACCAAGAGAATAAGAAAACATATAAGTCAAGTAAATAAGGCAATAAATAAGTTGAGTGAATAAGGTATAAAAAAATAATTTTGTATAAGCCAAATGTAAACAAGTTCTCAAGTTTTATTCTCCTTTTTTAGGGGTTTGTTTGCTTTGTCACACAACGGTCACTTTTTGCACACAAAGCCTAATTAGACTGAAATTGAGTCTCTTTTTTTGGGGAGTAACTATTTTCTTTTTAAAAAATATTTTTCAAATGCGCATTAAAAAAATTTTATTTTTTTTAGTTTTAGAGATTGTTTTTAGATAATAAAATACGGTAAAGTACACATAAAAGCAAGTAAAATAGAAACATTTTATCTTAAAAAATATAGTATTCCAAAGGTTACTGATATATACATAAATATTCATAGTAAATTTTGTTAAAAACATTAATATAGGAATTTCATTGCAGTTTATAACAAATAATTAAAATAAATTAGTAAGTTCATTTTTATTTTGTTTATACTTCAAAATGTTTACTATTGAAATTTTATTATTAATAAATTTCAAAGTACAATTTTATAATGATGTTACTTAAAGTTTATTTTATCTAAAAATAAATCATACACACATAAAGTTAGAGGAAATATAATACCAGTAAATAAAAATAAATACCAGTCTTTTGTTTACATGCTTGTGAAGATGTTTTATTTCCAAATACTGAATCAGCAATCTTAGTAATATCCTTGCTTAAATTTTTCTTGTTTTCTTCTGAAATGAATCAGAAATATTTAAAAACATATATAACCATACCTAGAATTATAACTTTTATCATGATATAAATTTAAGACGATTGCCTTTAATGTTTAGTGTAAAAATTTGAATTTTCCTAAAGTACTATTTAAAAGCATAAGCTTAACAACCTAGCTTAATATTTATAGGCATCGTATTAAATAAAAGAATTATAATAAGGAAGAATGATGAAATTCATAATAAAGTTTACAGAGTAGCAAAAAATGTTATTTTTATTCTAAAACTTTACACTTACTTACAATTTAAAAATGACTTTTCATATCAATAACATTTATGGTTTTCATATCGATATCAACATTTATGATAAAATGAAATTTTTAAAGTTCTCGTAACAGCACTTTTTAAGTTTAATATATTTTTATGTTGCATTTATCTATTTAATTAACAGTGTCTATTTTACAATGAAACTGGACAACGAGTTACATTACTTTAAATTTTAAAAAAATTAATAAATAATAATAATTTAGGTACTGTAAAGAAATGAATACAAAAAAATACAGAAAAGAAATGAATATCCATTGTTACTTCAAAATTGGTAACAAACTTTATTGCCTTTGTATTTTTGTTTTATTTAAATTTTTCACCCTGTCAAAGGAAAATTTGGAATTTTCACAGGAAGTAAACATACAAATAAACTCTTTCTTTTCATTCTATTATATATAATGTAATTTTATAAATGAATATTTATAATTTTAATAGCCTTTACCTAGAGGGATACAAAAGTTGAATTTCTCCTTTGTCTAATCATTAAGCAATTTTTAATTCGTTTTTATTTCTTTGCAAAATATGCTTATATATTTTTTTCTAGCTTAAATTTATGTGTTTTTAAAATAATTAAAAGACATAAATCTGTGTCATTAATTACTTAACAAGTTTATACTGTATATTGCATACACATGTTTTTCAAATACTTAAAAAATTCTATTAAATTTTAGAATCTCAAATGTTTTCCAATGCTTTAAATTTGTTTAATAAATTTCATACATGAAATTTAAGTAAAAAATATTGTAAATCACAATATAGTAAATGATTTTCAATTATTTACATTGATATTGTTAAGAATGGTAAAGCAAATCAAATGACAAAAAATTGATTACATCAATAACATGTAAATAAGCAAATATTGCATCAATAACTTCATGTTTAGAAATATGCTTAAATTATAATTTTCAGTCAATATTAGATGCAAACATTGCTAATGTTATTTTTAATGGACAAATACAATTTTTCCATAGCAACAAAAATTTAGTAATTTCATTTGAATATTTGAGCCTTTATTTTAAAAGGGCCTAATTCCATTTTTCTATTTTTTTTTTATTTTATTTTATTTATTTATTTTATTTTATTTTTTGGTTACCATGGTTACATGTATAACTTCATGCTATTTATCAGTAAAGCATTTCAGGTTGTTTATATTCCGATCAAATATGATAATTCTTGACACATAAGTTTTCAGAGTTAGTTCAATAATTGAATCATGTGGTTTGAAAGTGGTCTAACTCCATTTATATTTAAATTTAATTATTTACTTTTGATGATGTCGAAAAGCAGTGATGAAGTTAATTAATGAAGGTATCCTAAGTTGCCTACCTCAATAGCATATTACAAACGCAATTTGTATGTTCAAAATTTGGGTATTCACAATTTCCATAACGATATTGTTTACATGTACATTTGTGATGAAACTATTGCATCCAAAGGTGCTCAAGAAATTATTTCATGCATTCTAAAATATGTTAAAAATATAAGAAGTGAAAGACATGTCATAGCTTACAGTAACATGTGAGCCGGGCAAAATAGAAACATTAAAGAAGCTTTAATGTGGTTAAAAATTGTCCAAACTTTGAATAATAATGTGAAATCATAGATCACAAATTTTTAATATCAGGACATTTGTTTTTACCAAAACGAAGAAAGAGAGAAGATAAAAATTTTGGCGTGATAGAAGTGTCATTAAAAAAAAATTTACTGTTTGTTCCCCAAAATTATTAAAAAATGTTGGAAAGGTAATAATTTTTTGTAAATGAAATGAGATAAGATGATATCATATCAACAAAATTATTAGAAGATGCAATTTTAAAAAGTGTAAAGAATTCTAATGGAAAATCAATAAACTAGTTAAATATATGTTGGATGTGTTTTGTCAGAAATGAACTGTATAAAATTTTTGATAAGACATCAATTAATTAGAATGAAAATTTTAAAGGAAATATAATTTACCAATTACGATATATATCACCGGAACATCATGATTTTTTCAAATTCCTTTCACACTCACAAAATGGGGTACTTTTTCCCCCCTACAACAGATCTTGGCATGATTGCCATTAGTCTAAGATGGGCAGCCCAATAGTGTTCTAACAGACAAACAAAGTGATAAAATACTCACAAAATGTAGATAAGTAGAACATTGTTTTGCAATAAATTTATGTTTGTAATTATGTAGTTCAAAATGTTCTGAATCACATAAATTATGTTTTCAAAGTGTTTTAAAGATATGTAAAATGAATTCAGTATTGATTTTTTTTCAATTTGAAGCATCTTAAATTATGTTGAAAGACACCTTCAAGATTTATAATGAATCCAGTTGTTAATTTTGAAAGTGGCGTAATTCTATTCTTGATAAGAAAACACATATTATTGACTTAATAATTGTCACTATTTTAATAGGAACTATAAATTTAACTCCCTTAGATGTGTATTAAGCAGTTTGACTCATTAGTATCCTATATGTATATTTTTAAATTCCTTGAAATGCAAACCCTTAAATATATCGATTCGAAGATAAATGGACTTAGGCCACTTTTAAAATAAACGGTTCATTTATTTCTAACAGAATGAAATGTAAATATTTTTTAAAAAATCCTTTTAAATCTTACCTGAACAAAAATTTGTAGTGCTCTCTTTACAACTTTCAGAGGCAGAAATACTTTTATTTGACAAAGCCTGTTTAGATTTATGCGAAAAGGATTCATTTTGATCATTCCCTTTTAAAATAAAATATACATGAAATTAAAAATATTAGAAAAAACATTTTATGAAAAAATTGAAAACTTTTTGATTGGCATCTATAAATATGTAACCCAATCTCAAATTTTACTTCCCAACTTAGTGCAAAGGCGTAAGGAAAAAAGTCATGAAAAGTAAGGTGTAAGTAAAGTTGCTTATCTACAAATACTTTGACAAAGAAACCCACAATTGCTTAAATTTTCCTATTAAATTTTTTATTTCTTTATTAAAACTAAATGTTATATTTTTTATTATTTAATATCATAATTATTAATTTTTTTTTTTTTTTTTTTTTTTGAAATTTTTATAATAAAAAAGCAAGGAATTTCATATGTCACATATGAAGTAAAATTAATAAAAATTTTAATTTCTGATATAACATTTAGCCATGACTGAGGAAAACAGTAGATAAAATCTTTTTATTTGATAAATAAAAAAATTTTATTTAGTTTATTAATGATTATAAGAATCAGGAAAAAAATGCATTCATAATCATTTTAGAAACAGTTATAAAAAAAAAAATCTTTAAAGTTCAATTACAATCCTAATTTGCTAATTTAGGCGAAGTAATGTAACAAAGAGCAAAATTTTATTTAAATGAAATTTAATTCAAAAGCACCATTAAAGGGTCACTAAAAACTAGTAAATTATTGCATACAATGAGTCATGAGTGAAACTTGTAATGATTAAATGACATCATTAATGTCATTGTAGTAGCAGAAAATGAGCATACAGCAATTTTAAACATCAACCAGGTTTGAAATATCTGACAATACAGCATTAGTTTTATTTTCAGCTCTTAGCAATAAAAATTTATCATTTCTCATGTAAAAAATTTTATTTTATTTTTTATTCTAAATAACAGCTGTTCAATAATTTATTTTTCTTTGAAGAAGATAATAATTCATGATGAGAACAGATATAATTGTTTAAAAATAGATGTTTGTCATTTAGAATTTTGCTTTGTTTGATTGTTTATTAATTTTATCTAATTTATGCCGATTATTGATGTCGTAGGATGCTAAATTGTTATCTTAGAACTGTTATCTTAGAATGATTTAAATTATTATCTTATGCAAAAAATAATCTCCTAATTAAATAAATTGCATATAGTTTTTGTGAGACTTTTCAAGAAACTGTTACATATTATAAAATTTATATTAACTACTAAATAAGACATTAAAAGATGAGAATCCTATATTAAATGTATTTGAATTTTCCATTTAAATATCTATTTATACATTACATTTAAATACATATTACTGTTACATTGAAATTATAAATTAATCTGTAATATGGATTTCAATATATACATTAAAACTATAAGTAACTTCAATTCAAAATTTTTGATAGTTAAAATATATAATTTCAATATATCCTACTGCTAATCATTTTTCATTTCAGGAAATTATTAACAATTATATATTATGTCGATATATTCTATTAAAAATAACAGAATCAGCAATTTTACTAAAGAATAATTATTCTTTGTTCTGTTTTATGCTATTTAGTATGATGATGTATAGTATTAATTACAATTATTTTTAAAGAATAGTAATTTCATATTTTATGACAAACATTGGCAATATCATACTACAATTTGAAATATGCTTATAAGAATAAATAGTATTTAATCTTGATAATTTATAGAATATTGAGAATACATAAAAGTGGTTATTCTATTATTGGTAATTAAAGAAAACATATATATGTGCAGTGTAAACTGATAGTTTAAGATATAAATATTCCTGAATAAATAGAATATATAATGTGGAGTGTATAATTCCTAGACTCAATCTTATAATTGCGGTAAGCATTTTAATTTAATATAAATGAGTTTATTCCTGGTGTCAGAAAATTATTAAATAAAATGTGAATATTTCAAAGTTTCTTCCTGGTTAACTATAGCAAATAAAAATATTTTACTTAATACTGGAAATAAATAAAAATCATGTCCAAACCAAAAATGGATCATAAAATATAATGAAATTTTCATTTGTTTAAGAATTTATGATGTCAGATCACAATATACTACTTATATTAATGACACTACAGGGAATACCAACGTCTTTTGAGGCGGCATTATCTGCAATTTGTCAAGTAATTTTGTGGCAGTTTAGACCAATTATAAAAAATTTTTATTTGCTTTAGGA
>JAPDSC010010412.1:285954-298812 GCA_026290005.1 Latrodectus geometricus | reverse complement strand
ATTTTAGTAAATATATATATATATATATATATATATATATATATATATATATATATTTACTAAAATTTTGGCAGGATAAAGAAAAGATTAATTTCAATTTAAAAATCTAAATTTTTCAGCATAAAATTTTAAAAATTCATGAACATTTAAGAAGTTAAACGTCAATATGATACAGAATTATTTACACCAACTTTGACATTTGCAGAAGTCATTTTGTTTCATTTCTATTAAAAGAAAATTTGACTGAATTTTGAGCCTCCCTTTCCTAATCAAGCTACCTAATGCTAAAATTAACACTTATTAAAGAGAAAGCTAGCACACCGAAACTACTATCACGAATATCATTCTAATACAGTAGATGCAAAAATTTGAATTTTTTCTTCAGTTTCCTGCAGGACAAATCTCTTCTATACCTCTATAGTGTTGATTTTGCATGTGTATCTGATAAAAATTGTTTAAAATTGCATTTTTCAATACTTCGACAAATTTAATGAAATGCCCTTTAAATTTTCAGTTGTTAACTTTTAATATAATTACAATATCTTCAGTTTTTCTAAAAATAAAGACTTGTTTAAAAGCAGCTGGCTGTTATTATTTAAGAAAATCTGAATGTGATAAAAACTCTAGGTTAAGTCCAGATCTGCTTTTTTTCAAGTAATTATAATTAAACTGTTAATGAAATAATTTTTTTTAATTTTAAAATATATACATGTGGTATAAATACTAAAGCTAACATTAGTTCTATTTACCATTAATCTAATTTGGTTACCATGGTTACATGTATAACTTCATGCTATTTATCAGTAAAGCATTTCAGGTTGCTTATACGATAATTCTTGACACATAAGTTTTCAGAACTAGAGCAACCCATATTTGGAGGTATATCCATGTTGGGCTCCTCCAATTAGAGGAGCTGTGACAACCCCACCCTATAAACCAAACCCCTTTTTTTTTCAAAGTCTAAAGAACTTGAATGTTTTTCAGATAGTCTCTTCCAGATTGAAACATTCCAAATTGTCTCTGACAGATCAGTCTGTAGCAGACTTATCAGAGACAATTTGGAAAACGATTTCAGGACTTGAAATTTAGATGTATTTTATCACTTTATAGAAGACCCACCCAAACCTTTCTTGAGCAAATAAACATCTACAATATTGATTTAATTGCAATTCACCAAGTGAGAAGGATACGTAAAATGATCTTAGAAAATAAAATAATTGTAGTGTTTTATAGCTGTGATCCTAAAAAACATATATTTGGCACTGGTTTTGCTGTTAACAAAAGAATAGAACATCTTATTTTAGATTTTAAACTAATTTCATGAAGAATATGTAGGTTAAGGATTAAAGGCTTGTTTCACAACTATAGTATGATCTGTAGCCATATGCAAACCAAGGAAAGACAAGACTAGGATAAGAATATTTTCTACAATGACTTGGATAAATTCTGCTATGAATTCCTCGAAGTGATATTAAACTTATTTTAAGTGATTTCAATGCAAAAATTGGAAAGTGGATGAATTAGAATATTTCATTGGAAATCACAGTCAGGATCCAAACACTAGTGATAATGGCATCAGACTTATAGATTTTGCAGCTAAACATGACAAGGTCATGATAAGTGCTATGTTTTCACACACAAGACATTCATAAAAGAAGATCACCAGATAAAAATACTTTAAATCAAATCAACCCTGTTTTAATGAATACCAGGGATTTTTTCTAACCTTTTGAATGTCAGAGATTCTGATTGTTCCTTTGTTGTGATTACATTTTATGTAAACATTTCTAATTTCAAAAATACAAAAAAGAAATGTGACCTTAAATTTAACTGATGTAAGTTAAAAGATGGGAAGATTAGAAATCTGTTTTTAGAAAACCTAGATTGTAAAATTGAAACTATTGTAGTTATTAATGTAGAAAATAAATGGCTTTTCATAAAAGAAAAGATTTTGGATATTACTGATGAAGTCCTGAGTTTTGCAGAAAAAACCAATAAAAAAATTGCTTTAATGAAAATGCAAATGTGCAACTGAAGGCAAAAATAAACTCTACAGTAATATACATAATAAGAAATTTACAAGAGAATCAATTGATAAAACAAAACGACTTGAAAAGCAAATCCACAAAAAGAAAAAATGATTATTTAACGATGATTTACTTAAAGATATTGAGCATCTAAGAGGAGATAATGAAAGCAGCTTTCTATAAACTCATCAAAGGATAGTGAAAGGCTTTATATAAGACAGTAAAAGGGATTTCAAATCCAGAGTTATTTTTTGCAGAAATAATGATGGTGAAATTTTTAGTGATGCTAATGCTATTTCAAATAAATGGATGGAATATTTTAGCAACCTTCTTAATGTTCCTGATCTGATTTGTGAAATTAGTGACCCTCCACAGGGACAGACAAACATACAGGTGATTTTACCAACCCTAACTAAAGTTGAGCTAACTCTTAAATCTAAACTAATAAACAAAATTATGCAGCATGACAGCCCATCAAAAAGCCAAGACTTAAGTACCCATATTTGTGTTCTTGATCAAGAGTTTTAAGGTGCAAAGCATGTGTCCAAGTCACACTGGGGGTTTCATGTTAAGTTGACCACATAGTCAACTTAACATGAAACCCCCAGTGTTTAGTTCCCAACCATGCTTGGTACTCATTCAGAAGATTTATCAACATTCTGAAGGGATGAAAGGCTGAGTTGACCTTTCCCAGCCCAAGCATACAACATCGGACCTGTGCATTAGGAACGTGAAATATTACCACTACGCCACTGGTCTTGGCCTTTAAATCATTGAAGTTAAATAAAGCTTCAGGTCCTGATCATGTACCAGCTGAATTTTCAAAGTTTTGTGGCAATGTGATATTTAAAAGAATACATTATATTATTATGACTAGATGGAATAATGAAAAATTACCATCAGATTGGACTCGTACCATTTTGTGACATTTAAAAAAAAAAAAAATGCCTTGGGCTAATGATGTAATTGGTGATTATTGATATAGATTCAGGAAAGGGAATTCGCCTCTGAACAAATCTTTAACTTGTACCAAATTCTTGAAAAATATAGATAATTCAAAATTTAATTATGCTGTCTCTTTATTGATTTCAAGACAGCCTATGATTATGTTGATCATGACTTTCTACTTATAGTTCATGCTGAGCTGAGCATCTCTAATAAACTTTTAATGCTAATTAAAGCTGCTTTGACTAACACAGTCTCTTCTGTAAAATTATCTGGCTGTTTGATAGAGTTCTTTTAAAAAAAGAATGATGTGAGACAGAAAGATGCTTTTGCTTTGAAATGGGCAGTTCATAACTCAGGCAACAACACTAGAGGTACCATATTTACCAAAACTGTACAACTCCTTGCTTATGCTGATGATATTGAGATCATTGCCTGCACATCCTGTGGTACAGACAAGATTTTCTCTTAAAAAAATCCATCTTCTTATTAATTGAGAAAAGATTAAATACATGCCAATTTCAAAATTTAAACAATTGCAAGATCCAGTGACTTTTAAATTTTCAGAAATTGGAGATTTTAAATGTGAAGTGGTTAATAATTTTTTATACTTAACCTTAAATATTCATACTCAAAACATTGTGAGATTGAAATTAAAAAATGAATTTTGGCAGCTAATTGATACCTTCATAGCTTACCTAACTTTTTTAAATCTAAACTAATCAGAAGAAATACTAAAATCGCATTATATAAAGTACTTATCAGATCTAGCTCACTTATGGATTTGAGGCTTGGACATTTACTAAATCCCTGACAGAAAAGCTAACCATCTTTGAAAGAAAAATTCTAAGAAAAATCCTTAGTGCTGTAAATAAAAGTGAAGTCTGGAGAGACATCAATGTAATTTTGAATTGTACAAATGAGTTAAGCATACAGATATCATGAAATTCATTAAAATTAATCACAGGAAATTTGCAGGCCACATATGCAGAATGGATTCCTTATTATCATATTAAAAATTTTCAATTATAAACCTTTGACAACTAGATAAAGGAGTAGTCCCAGGTTGAAATGGACAAATTGTATAGAGAGAGATTTTAATATCTTAAAAGTAACTAATCGGAGATTAATTTTCAAAAACAGATTAGAATGGAAGAAAGTTCTTTGGGAAAGCCTTGGCACATCAAGGGTTGTTGTATCAATAGAAGAAATATTTTACTCACAAATTTATTGTAAATCTTAATGATTTTATAAATAAAAAACTTATGTAAAATTGAAAAAAAAATGCAAACATTCACAAAATAATATAAATAAATTTCAAAGAACAGTTCAAATAAATGAATGTAATCAAATTCATGCCATAAACTTATATTGTAATTTAGAATTTTGCTTATTTAAAAAATATTTAGAGTTTCAAAAGAAAAATTAAATTTTGTGTAAAAATAAGATATTTTTAAATCTGACATTGAAGTATTAAATAAAGTTATTTTAAGTATACTGTTGTTATTGTCTTCTTTTTATTGGTTATTTCTATTATCTAAGCAAGCTATAATTTTTGCATTTATATGAGACATCTTATAAAAATTATTATTGAATGCAATAAAAATACTTAATTTTTTCCAGTTTACAAATAATTTAGAGAAAATCAACATCTCTGTCAATCATAAAATCTTTAATTAATATTTTATAATATAAATTTATATAATAAATATAATGTATATTAAAAATGATCATTTATGCTATAGATATTTATTATCTTTCTGTAATAAATAACACTATGGTGAAAAAAACAAAGTTTAAAAGAATGGGTAACTGGATACTCTTAAAAAATACTACATTAAACATTTGTTATATTTTAATTAAATTTTACATTTGTATATTCTTGTTGCATTTTACATTTGTACAAAATGTTACATTTGCATAACATTTGTGCAAAATATTGGGTTATTCGGAAAGTTATTTCATTTTATACGAAAATGAAAAACGTATAACGAATAAATATTTTAATAAATTGCATATAGTCAATTCTAGTTCAATATCTTTTACCTTCTTTTTGGTCATAGCATGATTTCATATTCACAAAATGGTTAATTTTCACTAGCAAAATTACTGATTCAGGTGGGAAAAATGAAATAACGAACTGAACAACCCATTAATAAAAAGGCATTGTTTTATGAATTATTTTTGATAAAAATGTTTTAAATTTTTAAATTAATGTTGTTATTAAATAAGCAATGATAAATTAATAAAGAGTTGCATCATAATATAAAAAAAATATATTAAAATCATAGGCACAAAAAGAAAACCTTTAATTATATTACTTTCTAGTTAAAACAACACAGTTTTTAATTTATTAATTCTTAGAAAGTAGTACACCTTTAAAAATAAAATTAGTACCTTAAATATGAAGAAGTATTTAAATAAAAAAAATAGCTTATATTAGTTTTTTTTCCCCCCAGCTTTGTATTAGTTTCCTCCCAATTTTCAGCAGCAATACTTTACATATTCATAAATGAAAAGAAACTACATAATTAAAAAGTATACTAAAAAAACTACTTAATTAAAAGTAACTAAGCGAAGAATATTTTGGCAAGTGAATGTGCTCTGAAATTGAGCATTTAGAAGTAAATATTTTTCAGCTGTTGTAAGAAATATATATATGGAAATAAATTACTAAGACATAAAATTCACAAAGCATTTATTTTTCTTTTTTAATGCCTACAATCATGAAAAATTAGTAATTGACATTTAGAAAATAAGTAATTACATAACTAAAACATAATAAATAATGAGTTTCCTTTTTTTTTTTTTTCTTTGATCTGTGTAAATTTTGTATTCAGTGAGAAATTAAGACAGCTACAGTAAAAATTTTAAAATATGTGACATTTTTAAACATACTTCTATATTTCCAAAACCAGTTAAAAAGAAAACACTCAGTTTTTTCTTGGCTTGCATTAATAAATATATTAAAATGAAAATATAATTAAATTATATAAATTTTCCATATAACCAATGAACTTACGAATTTGTGGCACATGCATTTGAAGAAATATTCTTTTTTGAAGCTGCAAAACGAGCTAGATGTTCATCAAGATTATTAAATGGAAGATTATTCATGACATAAAACTGATAAAAATTTTAAAATGGTATGCTATCTTTAAAAAAATCCTTAATCAAATCACTATTTTTCAGACACTGGATTAAACATTGAAAATAAAAGATCAAAATTTTCATTGACCTTAAAATAATCCAATTATCATGATCATAGGAAAAAATTTCAATTTTAATTCTTTGGAAAAATTAAATACATAAACAAAATGTGGCTAAAAATACCACTACTATCTCAATTAAATATCAAACAATAAATTGAAAAAAAACGACAAACTGTCAACAAGAAGCCGCCAACATTTTAAAACAAACGCTTATTTGTTTATTTCTTATTTGTCTTTTACGTTTCCGGTTGCCAGAGGTTGATAAAAAATATCCCAAGTATGATAAATTTTCTATGAGAAAGTGAAAGGTACTGTGTCTGATCGCTAAGCAGCGCTGTTTTTCACTTCACGTTATCTTTTTTTATTTTTTGGCAGTAGAGGAGTTTTTTTTTTTTTTTTTTTTTTTTGTTGAGTGCCAGCCATAAAGAGAAGAAAATCAGTTCTCTCTCTTACTGTAGAGACAATTTATATGGCAGTATGGGTGCGCTGCTCCAATCTTTCAACTGAACCGCAATTGGGTGTGGAGTCCGACTTTCTCAGTACGCACATGCAATAGGAACCCGTTTATAGGGTAGGCAACCATTCACAACCCATTCATACAAGGAAAGGACAAAGACAGGAGAGAGAGAAAGAGAAAATACATCCATGCCCCGATTGGGATTCGAACCCAGGCCTCCCTATCCGCAGTCAGGAATACTGACCACTAGACAGAGTAGGCAGTAGATGAGTAGAAATGCAATAAGAAAGTTATGCTTTTGTTAGTCTCTGGAATCTTGATATTCCCTCATTGAATCTTGTTTTTGAAAACATTTTTATTATTATATCAAAATAACTCCAGCATCTGTGATGCGCAAATTTTGTTTAAAATTAGAATTTTGTTTAAAATAATTAATTTCGATTCCGAAGAGCAACATCATGGTACCATCGATGGGAAGGAATATCTTAGTAAAATTTTTAATTGAATTCTGAACTTTGAAATTCAAGATGGTTTTTAATGCTCTTAAGACAGAAAGAAAAGAATTATGAACATCATTTTTTACTCTGTAGAAAATTAAAATAAAATTATCGAAATAAAGCGATACAAAACCGCTGTCAACTTTAAATAGTCAACCTGACGATAAATTTCAAAGATTTTAAAGAGTTTGTCAAACTCTGTATCTGAGAAATTGTTGCATTCTAAAAATGGGGCTTTAATTAATGATGAATTTAATAAGTCTGAAAACTACAGAGATCAATTTAGTGAAATATCTTCTCAAATTGTTTTGAAATTACAAGAGCTTTCCCTTCTATGTTAAAAAGAGTCGAAAAAGTTCAAATTACCGAAAATTGAATTTAAAAAAAAAATTCAATGGAGAAGCAAAATAATACCTCACATTTTGAAGTCAGTTTCCAAACATACATAATGACAAAACTATTGCCGATGAAGACAAAATGAAATATTTATTGCAATCTATGGAACTGGGCTGTGAAGTTGAACGTTTAGTTCTTACTTACCCAACTACTGCAGATAATTATTCGAAACCAATTGAACAGTTAAAAGAGCATTTCGGGTGTGAAGATATACTCGTAGATTTATGTCCGTGGTCTATTATCAGTAGTAAAGAAAATTGTCTCTACAGTGAGAGAGAGAACTGATTTTCTTCTCTTTATGGTGTGCTGGAAAGAAAATTAGGTACATTGGAGAGGCTTGGGAGAGAACGCAAGAAAAGTATGGAGATTTCCTGACTTCTTTGGTAGAAAGTTGCCTGCTTGAAGAAGTATTGAGTGCATGGAAAAGAGGACGAAATCATGATACTAAAAAGTCAAGATCTCTAGAACTTTTAATGAAATTTCTTCTTCAGGAGGTAAAAAATGAAGAAATGGTACTATAATCACATTCTAGATTCATTTGCAGCAAAACTTACCTGAAAAAGAAAATTGATCAGGTAAAAACAGCTGATCAGCTAATAGCAGCAGTACTCGTAAGTCTGGACAATACAGATCAGAAAATAAATAATTGTATTTTTTGCGATAAATAGCACCCCAGTGAAAAATGTTGTACAGAGAAAAAAAATGACAACAACTAATACACATTAGCTGAATTTTATTAAAAAAGGTGCGCGTTTTTCCTTTTTAAAAAAGGATGGACATTTAAGTAAATATTGTAGTCTGAAAAATCAATTCATTGCTGTTATTGTAAAAATAACCATTATGATTTTATGTATAATAAGCAAGAAAAAAATTAATGAACAAAACTATTTCCATTCTCTTTGTAACTTCGGCAGAAATAAAACGGTATTTTTGTAGACTCTTTCTGTGCGGAATATGTGCCATGGTTGCCAGAAAACTATGATAGATACAAGGTGTCAAATAGGGATCAGGGTGACTAATTGAGTGAAAGGTTGTTAGCCCAGTTTGGAGCCATCCCATTTAGGAACGATAAGGTGATCAATGTGCTTTTGGAGGGGAGTTAAGCTAAACTGAACCAACATCCAGTGTTTTCTAATGAAGTCGGCATTTTGAAAAGAACCTTTACTTTAGTGTTTGAAGATCTTTTTGAAAATTAGATTTGTGAATTTTTTCGTACGATTGAGAATAAGGAGCTTTTGAAAGAATTAATAGGATAAAATAGATTCTATCTATTTTTTTCGAAAGGAAACATAAATTAATCCTTTAATTGGTGAAGATGTTATCCGAAAATTATTGACTGGACATTCTTTTGAAATAAATCTGTTGTAAAGGTCATTAAAACAAATCTGGGAGGGAGTATATTTGGAAAATTTGATTCAAGTAAGGGAAATAATATTTTAAAAACATTGTCAATACATTCTATGAAGATACCTATTAGTAAATTATGGGAACTTAGAATTCCTGATCTAACCCAACTTCACAAAAAAAGGGAATTTTAATTTAGGTGATTTCAATCGTAAAATGAAGATTCTTTTTGATGGAAGAACTCCAGTGGAAAAATAATAATATGAATTTACCGGATAATAAAGAATTAGTTTGGAAAAAACACAGGTGGATTATTAACAGATTGGAGTGAAGCGAATTTTTTCTGATTATGCGCGTGTTATAGAGGATAGGAAAAAATTAAAAATTATAGAACACGTGCCAGATTTTGAGGTAAATAATGAATTTTATTATTTATCTCACAGACCAATAATTAAATTAGAAACCCAAATTATGAAAATGCGCCCGGTATTTAATGCTTCTACTTCTGAGAAAGGGAAGCCTTCTTTGAATGAATGTTTGTATAAAGGAATTAATCTTATAGAGTTGATATTTGATATTCTTGATAGATTTAGAATATATCACATTGGTATCAGAGCTCATACGGAAAATGCTTTTTTAATGTTGTCTATACCGCCCCAATAAACTGATTTTCTTAGAATTTTTTTCCCTTCTAATGAAGAACAGAAAGTTTATAGACATCGTAAGGCCGTTTTTGGAGTTTCATCAAGCCCTTTCCTTTTTAATGCTTCTATAATATATTTTTCATAAAACTGTAATCCTGAATATTATTATGTGATTCGGAAACTAAAGCATTCCTTTTTTTTATCAAAATTGTGTGTCGAGTAAATTTAATAGATGTGAACAAGAACAATTTATAAAACATATTAAATTAATTATGAAGAATGGATGTTTTAATTTAAGCAATTTTGAAAGTAATGTGGATTGTATAAATGTTGATAAGCATTCAGGAGATACTTCTGTTTTAGGAGTAAGCTAGAGCTTGCATTACGATACACTAAAATGTTGCAAAGATTTGTAAATTTATAAGAATTAATTCTTTTTACACTTGTCATACTTCTTATCGAGAATCGGAACTCCGTTATTGAGGATATTAACCTTGTTAAAGGTATAAAACATAGAAAACAACTTCTAAGCGTTTTGGGGTAACGTTTTAGAAAAGAGTATTTGAGTCAACTACTTCAAAAACAGAATGAATAGAGATCTATAGACATCCTAAGGTAAGAGAAATAGTATTAATTGGAGATAATTAAAAAACATTTGTTTTGACTATAAGCAAAAATTATAGAATTAATTTCAGGTCACGGTGGTAAGATTAATACCGCAGGGCTAAAAACCTAACATGGAACAGTTTTGCGACCTACACAAAATATCTTCCCAGTGGAGATACAGGCAAATGTAGATAATATCAATGCAGATAAGAAATATTTATGAGGAACCTATTCCTATTGGTAACATTTCTTCTGGAGGTCAACTGAGACCTGATAATGTTGTTTTGAAAAAAATATACTTCCCCTGTTAGATGTGTGAAAACACTAAAAAGACTTGATCTGTTCAATAATATATGTTATGAGATTGAGATTCAGTCCGAGTCTCAAGGAGGAGGACTGATGGATGATGTCGAGTCTTAAAGAAAATGTCAAAAAGAGAAAAGCACTGTGCCTGGCTGCTAAACGAAACTATTTGTCACTTCATGTTACCTTTCTTTTTTTTTTTTTTTTTTTTTTTTGTAGTATAGAAGATGAGCACAAATGCTGTAATAAAATTATACTGTTGTTAATTTTTGGAATCATTTTGATTTTCCCTTACTGAATCTTGTTTTAGAAAATATTTTTATTATTATATCAAAATAACTCCAGCATCTGGTAGATGCAAAACCAGTAAATAAGAATTTTGGAATTATTTTTCTAAAAGTATTTAATTCCAATTCCTAAATGTTACACTTGAATATGACGTCATCGTATCCTCGCGGAAGAAATTGTCTGCTTATTTATTAGAGGGTTATTAAAAATAAACATGAGTTACGATTCATCATGTGAAATCTACATAGTAATCCTTCAATTATTATTAATCGTTTTCAAACTGAAATAAAGAAAAAAAAAAGTTAGAATTGCGCATGAATATAGATTTGTGGTAAAAAAACATTTCTTTTATGAAATCAATTTTCTTGAGTCTCAAAAGGTCTGTTGGAACAGACAGAAAACAGCTAAACCCTGAGTTGTCTTCTTCTTCGGCCAGCCGCAAACTATCGGCGAATTCGCCGGAAACACCTAGCAGAGCGAATTTACCGAGAATTCACCGCAGAAGGAAAGGGAGGAAACTATGACGTAGTTGTTTAAAGTCATTCTTTCATTCAACCAATGAAATTTTGAATCTGCTACCTTAGATACCATCCTTGAATACAGTAAATTTCACAAATATAAAAAAGAAATACAACATAATTTCACAAATAGTATTATTATAATATAAATTATTTCTTAGAATAACTCAAAATTGTAATTCATTCCTAGCAGTTTCTAAAATTAATTATTAAATTTATTTTGCATACACAAATATTATTATAATTTTTTACAATTTCTCTTTATTAATTCATTTTAGTTTATTTTATAAAATAAATGTAAAATATTCATGGTATTATAAATTAATAAATCTTCACATAAAATTAAAATATATTTTATTCTTATCAATAAAATTTCATAAATAATATAGAAGTTCTATACTGCTTCATTATTATTCATTACACAATATATATGTATATATATATATATATATATATGTAATTTTAAATTATCCATATTTATTTAAAAATATGGATTATTTAAAATTCATTATACTTAAACCTATATTGATTTATTAAAAATTCCTCTTCATCGAAAGAAAATTTAATCAAGACATTATTATTACCACGAGGTGTATGTAAGAACAAAAGGTAGTAAGAAAAAGCATGTAAATGAAATTCGCGTTGTCGCCATATTTGAAAACACAAAAAGTGTCTCTCGGAACCCCTATTTCGTGACGTTTTCTGACGTCATTCCTTCGCCGTGTTTTCGCCCAGTGCAACACCCTCTTGAATACAAGGCCTGAGCGCGTGAGTTAGAAGTCATCGGAAGAAGGCTTATTGACATTTTTCACCATCACTGATATATTGGCTAAAGTAGCAAAATTTGTGCGTGATTCCTTCAAATGTCTAGTTTCTTTTCATAATTTAAGTAAAATATCACATTAATTTAATAAAACTAAAATTATTTTTATTTTTTTAAATTAGTTTTTGATTTGTTAAAGTAATTTTTTAAAATAACTTAGCTGTTCGTTATTTAACGATAAAAGAATTTTGCTTTACTTGATATTTATTTTTTTAGCAGAAAAAAAATAGAATAGGAAATTTTAATCTTAATAAGAATAGGAAATTTTAAAATTGCTTACCCTGTTATTTTTTACTGGAATAGTGAAATGTACAATTTAATATTAGAATTTTAATATCATAACTATATCAAACTCCATTTCCTTAATGTTAAAACAAGTAGTAATTTACACAAAAATTGAAATACGGCTTTAAGTCAAAAGTATTTATAATTAAAAAAAAAATATTAAATTTTTATATTATCTATCGTATTACAACTAGACACAATTGAAAATATTCATTTATTGAAAAATAGTAAGACAAAAAATTAGATTGTTTATCCTGTTGGTTATTTGTTAAGAAAATATTTCTATTATGTTAAACATTTGAATTTTAATGTCACAATTAGATAAAATTGCATATTCTTGAGTTTAAATAAATAAGTGAATAACGCAAAAAATAAAACACAAATTATATACAACAACAAATTAGAAATATAATTTCATATCTAATAAAATGTTATTTTTCCAATGTTTTTAATTTTCGTTTTCTTGGAGGTTTTTTTTTTTTTTTTTTTTTTTTTTTTTTTTTTTTTTTTTTT
>JAPDSC010010412.1:272944-282954 GCA_026290005.1 Latrodectus geometricus | reverse complement strand
AGGTTTTTTTTTTTTTTTTTTTTTTTTTTTTTTTTTTTTTTTTGACATATCATTTTTATTTTGACAATAATTTTTCAAAAGTATATTAGACGTCCCCCAAACAATTCGCCTTACTATGTCTTCAGGTGTATGGCCAGAGAAACAAGTATCTACATCATTGTAAATTTCAAAGTTTTTCATTAATGACACTATTAATTGAGTCATAAATTTTCTTTGGTTGGGCTCCTTAAGAAATTTACCTTCATAATCAGGTGACAATAATTTTTTGGCTATTATGAAAGAAAAACTTACAACTCTTATGATATCAGAATTAGGAAAGAGTAATCTACCTCTATTTAAATCTGAAATTAATTTATAAGCATCTTCAACAGCTAACTCTTTGTCTATAACTAACTGATCCCTGCATGACTCACATTTTAAATTTTTGCATGTTGTATATACACAATAACCTGCCAGATAAACTAAAATTGGCAAGCTAGATTCAATATTTTTTAAATCTGAATCATTAACAGAAATTCCTAATTTATTTGTTTCAAAATTTACCTCTCTTCCTTCCAAGGGTATTTTAATATCAAATCGACTAATTCTTACATTACCAAAGTTAGATGATTTTAGTGTTAAAGGGAGATAATTTTGAAGTCTCAGTTTGGATTCTGACTCAAATATTTGTCTGATAGATACACAATACTGTGACCCAGCAAGCATTCTGTATTTTCCGAATCTTTTTTCAAGTGCATCTGTTTGTAATTTACCAGGTAAAAAATATTCCATTTTAAGTTCATCAAAACAATATGAAGAAAGTTCTAAAATTGCATGGATAGTGTGTGATAATGCTGTATGTGCTTCTTTTGTTAGAGTACCTGTTGAGCAATTTGAAATTTGCCATATGTCTAACCAAGACAAAAACTGTTTTAAAAATTCTTTTCTTTCATCAAACTTAGAATTTGTTATGGGATGCATATAAATATTTTTTAGTCTATGACCTTTCTCTGGTGTTTTGACACTTATTATCGCCCACCACTTAAGAATTATTTCGATGAATGCTGCTGTCTCCTTATAATTATTCAATGCATGTTTTTCACCTAACTCCAATAATGTCTTAATTACAAACTCATTAAAAATTTGCAATGAAAGTCTAACATTTTATCTTTCTATGTTGCTTGGATTTAATGCTTTATGAGTTAATCCATAACCAAACTTAATTAAACTAATGTGTTCTAACTCATGAAGTTTTTTTAGAGTTGAAAATGAAGCAGTGTCCAATTTGCTTATGTGACTTTCCCTTATACTATTAAAATTAGGGAAAAACATGCACTGAGAATCATTTTTTTGGTTGTCCAATTATTTCTTATGCATTTTATAAGATGCACAGAATCTATAATGAAAAATAGGGGTCTTTTAGAATCAATCGGATGTGGAAAAACAATTTTTAATTGTGGTGGATTCAGAAAGAGAGACATGGCTTTCCGGTTAATTGAATTGTTATCGCTAATAACAGCGATAACAAAGAAACCAATTTCTTCAAGTCTGAGAATAATTTTTTTAATCATACTATGGGTGCAGGTTAATCTTTTATTAAATAATATCAAGACACACCATATATTGAAACTAAACTAACTAAATTTTATAACTAAATTTTAAGAAATGCCAAAATATCGCGAAAACAAAATCTCTGAGAGAGAACTGGTTTGTGAACTCATCCACTCACATCATCGGGGAAAACGTGAACTGCTCTGTTGTTCCTCGTGCGCTATTATTCCGAGGAGATTGGTGTTGCCAATGTTCAGATAGAAAGTTTTTCTAGCTGCTGCTGCCAACTTCCGAGCAGAAGTGTTTCACCACATTACTCCCCCCCCCCAATTGCCTAAGGTACAAGGAGTTAGAGATATCGTGGATTGAAACGAACTCTTCTGCCGGAACGCGTAGTTTGCACAGGGTGTTCTTCGTTTACAGCAGAGTTTCGAACCTCAGGAACAGGCGTCACTTTCGGAGAGTTCGGGGAAGCTTGGGTAGAACTGGGAACAGGAACTGAAGATTCAGGTGTTTCAGACATTAAAAATGCTGGTTTTAGACGGTCGACATTGATAACGGATTCTTTTCCTTTAATGAGGGGAGTGTAAGTTTTATTAAGCCGTTTAAGCTCTTGATAAAGACCATCATATGGACGAGTTAACGGAGGTTTTACTGCATCCTACCTCACAAACACATGAGTACACGAATCCAAAGCTGGGTGCACGAAATACTTGGGGTTGATATGAGCTGAAGTGGGCACTGGTGCCACATTTCTCATAGACTCGCACAGCTTTTGTAAGAAGGAAGCTGGATCCAGGGAAGTAGAGACACCTGTTGGCTGAAAGAAATCTGCAGGCAGCCGAATTGTTGTACCGTAAAGCATCTCGGCACAGCTACCGCCAAGGTCTTCCTTGTAGGCTGATCGAAGACCTAGCAACGTAATGGGCAGGCTTGATGTTGACTGTTGACATTGTGGCACATTAATGATTGTTTTAATGATCGATGAAACCTTTAAATTAATCCGTTCCCGGCAGGATTGTATGGAGTTGTGCGAATTCGGTGAATGCCAAGGATTTTGTTGAGATTTGTGAATAAGTTCGACTGGAACTGACCACCTTGATCGGTTGTGATGGTGGTAGGTATTCCAAACCTTGCGATCCAATGGGCAACAAAAGTTCGGGCGATGGTTTCTGCGGAAATGTCACGTATCGGAATTGCATCCGGCCAGCGAGAGAATCTGTCCAACATTGTTAAAAGATAAGAATATCCTTCCGACGGGGGTAAAGGTCCGACAATGTCCAGGTGCACATGTTGAAAGCGTTGTAAGGGGACAGCAAAGGCTTGCAAAGGGCTATGGTTGTGTCTGGAAACTTTTGATTTCTGGCAATCAATGCATGCGCGAATCCATGCAACACAGTCTTTTGAAATTGAAGGCCAGACGAAACGAGAGAGAACCAGTCTTTTAGTTGCTCGTACTCCTGGGTGGGAAAATCCATGGAGGGAGTCAAACAGAGTTTTTCGGAGTGAAGAGGGAACAAAAGGACGGATTCGATCGTTGGTTACATCGCAAAATAGTTTAAGTCCTGGAGACAGTTCCATCTTCTGTAGCTTTAAAGAACTACCTGAAGTTGATAGTAATTGATTGAGTTCTGCATCATTTTCCTGGATTTCAGCTAAACGTGAGAAATCGGTGGTGTTATGACTATTAATGGCGAAAATTCTTGATAAGGCGTAAGCAACTGGGTTGTTTGATCCAGAAACGTGTTGAATGTCAGTGCTAAATTGAGCGATAAAATTCATATGCCGAATTTGTCTAGGAGATGCAGAATTTGAATTCTTTTTAAACAAAAATGTAAGTGGGCGATGATCAGTAAATATTGTAAACATTTGTCCCTCAAGGTCGTGCTGAAAATGTTTTACAGCAGAATAGATAGCCAATAATTCTCTATCATATGTGCTGTACTTGGTTTCAGCTGGTGTCAGTTTCTTGGAGTAAAAAGCTAAAGGTTGTAAGCCATTGGTACTTTGAGAGTGCAATACTGCTCCTATGGTGATATCGGAAGCATCTACCATTAATGATATCTGCTGATCAGGTAAACGGAATCCAAGGGTGACTGCATTCATTAAATTTCTTTTGCATTTTTCAAACACGGCAGTTGTTTCATCTGTCCAAAGAACAGGTCGTTTATCATTCTTTTTAGAGTTTTTTAGAAGTGAATGACGTGGGGCTTGAGTAGCTGCTGCCTTAGGCAAGAAACGACGATAAAAATTTAACATAGCTAAATCTTTTAAGTTCAGACAGTATTTCAGGTTTAGTGTAGTTAAAAATTACTGCTGACTTTTCGGGAAGAGGGCTTACGCCAGAAGGTGTTATTAAGCAGCCAAGAAATGAGACTGATGTTTTTCCAAGAACACATTTAAAGGGGTTCAATTTTAATCCGTATTCGCGGAGTTTATCAAAAATGATGCGAAGGTGTTTAATATGTTCGTCTTCGGTTGCCGATGCTATAAGGAGATCATCGAAGTAGGGAACGCAAAAATCCAATCCGTAAAGCACTTGATGTATGAATCTTTGGAAAGTTTGACCGGCGTTACGAAGTCCAAATGGCATTTTAAGATATTCGAACAAACCAAATGGGCTGGTTACAGCAGTTTTTGGTACGTCCACAGGATTGGGAATCTGGGGATACGCTCTTGCCAGATCGAGGGTAGAAAAAATATTTTTTCCGAAAAAAACCTGTGTACAATTCTGAATATGGGGCACAGGATACCTGTCAGGAGTTGTCACAGCGTTCAAGCGACGATAGTCGCCACAAGAGCGCCAATCACCGTTAGATTTGCGGACCATGTGGAGGGGACTGGCCCAAGGGCTTTTGGACGGTCGAATAATTCCCTGAGACATTAGGTATTCGAACTCTAAACGCGCGGCTTTGAGTAATTCTGGAGCCAAACGGCGAGGTTTGGAAAATACAGGGGGTCCCTTAGTTTCAATGTGATGGAAAATTTCATAAGTTTTAAGGTCATTTGTTACTAAAGAAGGGTATGTAAGCTCAAGATACTCAGCGAGTAATTTTTCAAATTTAGAATCGCTGATAAGTACGGATATGCTGGAATCTAAGGAAAAATTGTTGAAAGATATGCCGTTTGACGAGAGAGAAGTCCGAGAGTCGATCAGACGGTTATTTTTGACATCGACAAGTAACTCAAAATGTTTAAGAAAATCAACACCCATAATTGGTTGGCTTACGTCAGCAATGACGAATAACCAGGAAAATTGTCGGCGGAGATTAAAATCAATAACGAGGCGTTTGTTGCCAAAAGTATAAATTTTAGTGCCATTTGCTGCATATAAGGCTAAATTTTCAGAGGGTGTGGTTTTTGGAGCATATTTTTCAGGCAAAACAGATACGTCGGCTTTTGTGTCAATTATGAAATTTAATTTTGAAGAGGGGTCGGCCAGAAGAATACGATTCACTTGGCGGTCGCTAGGTTGGCCAGTGAGCGATCACCCGTTTAGTTTCCCGACTGACGAAAAGAACATGGAGCTTGGCACTTTCGCGTTTATCGCGGTAATTTATATGGTAAAAACAAAGTTCATTCATACGTTCCTTGTAGTGACTGAAGTTAGTGCGAGAGCAGGAACTATCGCGAGATCTGCTGCGTTGAAATGATCGGCGGAAATTACGTCTAGGGCTACGGGAAGTACATTCCAGGGCGACGCTTAATTCGCTAACTTGTTGAATTAACTGCGCTACCTGGAGTTCCAAGCGAGCCGTGACAGAATCATGAGAGTTAGGGGTGATAGAATTTACATACGAAGGGATAGCTAGATCGCTTATTTTGTCAGCAACTGAGGCTATTTTATTCAAATCATTCTCGCTGAAAGCAGCTAAAATAGTCTGCGTGTTATATGGCAGCCTTGTGAGCCATAACGAGCGTAAAAGCGCTTCACCTACGGTATCACCAGCTAACGAACGCATGTGATTTAGTAATTGGGAGGGTCTTTGGTCACCGAGTTCTACTCCCTGCAATAAGGTTCCAATTTTCGATGCTTCACTTTCGGAATGAACAGAAATCAGGCATTTTTTTCAGGCATCGTATGTTTCGGTAGTAGGTGGTTTCTCTAAAATGTCGTGTACCGAATTTAGTATATCGGGATCTAAGCATGAGACAACATGATTGAATTTTGTTAGATCGAACGTTATATTCGTCAGAAAAAACTGCGATTCCAACCTAATAAACCACAGGGAATGGTTAGTTTTTCAGAAAGGTGGTATTTTTACCGAAACGTGTGCAACTTGCGAAGGTGTGTCTTCGGAGGGATAATTTTAGGTAACGGAAAAATCATCAGATAAAGGTATGGTCAATATTTAGTAAGAAAATAGTTACAGAGTATACAAATAAATAATAGGGAAATGCGTATAGTTTCGAATACCAATATATAAATGAGAAATACAATAAACACAAAAAATATTAGTTATGAAATATAAAGGAAGCCATGAATATTCAAATAGTACCATATAGTAAATCAAATAATAAAACTCAGCACGATGCGAAAGGATTGATAAAATTGTGGAGTAGTTAACGGAATTTAGCTCATGGGGGAAAAATATGTACAAATAATAATTTAACTGAAAAAACTTTGCTTTAAAATATATACACAATTTTTCCAAGAAACCGACCCCAGTGAATAACCAAAAAAACTCAGAATACTACGTTTAAGAAAATTATAGAAAGATCCTATCTGCATCCTAGAAGTTATGAATGATTACCACTCGCGCACGCGGCACTGACATTTGCTGATGAGATCACGTGGAACTGTAGATATTCATCCAAATGGAATCCGCGATCAGCGAAATAATAAAAATCCCTCGTGGTGCTGTAGTTACTTCCAAATCCAAGTAAGGCCTGAAGAATAAAGCGTGTTCACATTTCGGTCACCAGATATGGGTGCAGGTTAATCGTTTATTAAATAATATCAAAGCACATCATATATTGAAACTAAACTAAATTTTATTACTAAATTTTAAGAAATGCCAAAATGTCGCGAATACAAAATCTCTGAGAGAGAACTGGTTTGTGAACTCATCCACTCACATCGTCGGGGAAAACGTGAACTGCTCTGTTGTTCCTCGTGCGCTATTATTCCGAGGAGATTGGTGTTGCCAATGTTCAGACAGAAAGTTTTTCTAGCTGCTGCTGCTGCCAACTTCCGAGCAGAAGTGTTTCACCACAATACCATGAAGTATTTCTGCAGATAAAGACTTAACAGGTAATATGTGTACTACATCTTTATTTGTTGAAAGCATGCTCTGAATCATAAAAACATGAGCACTAGTAGCAACTTCCTCACAGTTAAAAGCCATGCCAATAACATTACCTCCTTTAAAATCAAAATAAAGTTTAATATAAATTGCATCTACCATCAAAGTAACTATTTTTTCATGGTTATTTAAATATTTAAATTTTTCTACAGTGTATTTTAAAAACTCGCAATCTGTTTGTTCATAACAGGGATTAGTAGATATGTTAGATGTAATTCTTCTTATTGTTGTTGGATGGGGCAATATAATATTATTAGAATTTCTAATAAACCTATAAGCATGTGAAGATATGGAAAAAAGTAAAGCAGAGAAAATTATATTTTGTGGGGAATAACGGCGCTGTTCTTTCTTTAAATTAAGTAATTGCATTTGTTCTTTTAAAAAAATACCTGTATCGCTTTTTATTTCATCATGAATTTTATCTAAATAAGTTTCTATTAAATTAATTAGTATATCCATGTCAAAATTTTTGTTATTTTGTAAAGACTCTATTTTTTCAGGATATCTGATATTTCAGTTAAGGAGTTAACAGATTTTGGTAACTTAATACTATTGCAAATATTTAATTCAATTGTTTGAAGATATGCTTTTAAAATTAACTCATTATTTAATATTACATAGAATACTATAACAAGGGAGTTTTCAAATTCAATGTAAGCAAATATTGTACAATCTGATTTTGTAATAATTGTCCAATGGGGAGAAATTCTAAAATCTTTTAGGCAATTTAGAAAATCCCCATAAGAATTGAAATTTAGTTTTTTATCTTCACTGACTTTACTTTCTTCACTTAATTTGATACCAAGCTAAGGAGATTCTCTTTCATTTCTATTTACAGACAAATATGAAGGACAACCTTCAAATAAGGATGTACAGCATTCTTTTTTAATCTTGGATGGCTCAAGGATGCAGAAAATTTTTTTCCAGTTTGGGTGTCATACATATATGTTTCTCTTTCAATATCATCTTTCTTGAAATGTAATTCGCAAACCTAAATAAAAATTCGATGTACTGATTTAAAATTAGGAATTTTTTTTAATTTTCCATTTTTGCAACTTAATTATACCATTTTGTTCCCAATAAATGTTAATTTCTCATCATTTCTATACCAAATTTTTTTAAAAGCAGGCTGATAAAGTAATCTTTGTTACTTAAGAAAATTTATTAAGCAAATAATATATTTAAAAATTGAAGTGTTAATTTTAGTGTAAAAAATTAAGGTTAACACTTTAATTTTTTACTTTAAGAATAATTTTTTAGGATTAAAACCTATGCATATAAAAACTGGAAGAAATATATTTATTCAAATTGTCACCAATTAACATTTTATTTCTTGTTTTGTAAATTCAAAAAATTTAATTGCAGTATATGATTGAATCCTAACAATTTTTTATTGCTACATTTGTAAAAGTTTTTAATTGCAGAATTAACACAGAGCTATGAATTAGATTAAAACTATACAATTACAGCAGTAAATTGTTTATTAAAAATATTATGTTATGGGAATAATGGCTGATTTCACAATAATTTGATATCAATGTGCATTAATATTCATGTATTTATATATTTATACATTTGACATACATACTAAAAGATTACACATTTGTTGAATTACTGTGTATTATTAAAAATTCATTTTTAACATTTCCCCTTAAACGTTTATACTAATATAAGATATATTTACATTTAAAAAATAATTTTGTTATATAATTTTATACTTTTCTTTCTCTTAAAATTTCAAATATTCGTGAAACACTTTATTTTAACATTCAATTAATAATACGATATTTAGAATGCATGAGTTTACTCGTATTATTTTACTATAAGAATGATAATTAAATGTATGGAACTTACCCTTGATGACTTCTTTGGTTTAAAATCCTTTCTTGGAATCATAAGAATCCATTTATTTAAAAGTTCTGTGTCTTTTGGAAACTTAAATACACTTACTGTAGTATTAGTGCTATCATAGTTTCCTTTACAAAAAGGAACACGGCATTTGAATGGTATTATTTTGCAGTTTTGGGGAATATATAATACCCAGAGAAATAAAACCCCCACAGAAATCTCAGTTTGAAAAATAAATCCGCTAAATAAAAATGTATTCAAAACTTACAAACGCCACCACGCTAAGGCACATTTCGAATTTCCCTTCAAATTAGCTATATCAGCCTTTTCTCCTTGGCGTCATAGCCACTTCCTGTCTGCTTGCTCTGGCCTTGTATTCTAGAGGGTGTTGCCCAGTGTCGCCGAACTTCGCCGGCGTCAGTTTTCCGGCGAATTCGCCGATAGTTTGCGGCTGCCAATTCTACAAGCGTCTAGAAACTGAGAATCTGAAAGAGTGACGTCACACACACTAATGCTAATTTTAGAAAAAATCAAATAGCGCCATCTAGTGGAAAAAAAGAATGTCAATGAGAGAGAATTTCATTTTTTACCGCTATTTTCAAACGATGGATATGAAATGTAGTTCATATGATTTCTGTGCTAAAAAGGAAGAGAATAAAATTCATGTGTGTAATGAGCATAACATTACTCTTGAATATGAAGATTTAGAGTTCAATTCACTTGAACAAAAGCTAAAATCCATGTATTTTCAAATTCTTACTTAATAAGTTTAAAATAAAATTTAGTCCAATTTTTATGAAAATTAATTTAAAATACATTTAACATATTTTAACCATGTAATAAATTAATACACTTTTCTTAATATACAGCCTAGTTATCATTAAGGAACATTGCAATATTTTAAAATTTAATAGTGGCTGCAAGATTTTCTTACAAGAATATTCCAGTTTAAAATTATTTCTTTTAATTTGATCAGAATAATTAAATCTACAATAAAACGAAGAAGTACTAAGAATATGCACAATTTAATGCAGTTTGTGTAAAACAATTTCAACATAAAAGGAACAAAAAACTATATTTTAACAATAATGTGTGTATCATGAGAGTCAATGAGGTAAACAATTGTCAGAAAGCAATGTTTATTAAGAAACACTGTTTTTATTTTATCATAATGAAAACATTATTAACAAAGTGATTGCTAAGATACAACTTCCATGCTAATTTAAAAAAATTCTCTTTTCTAATGCCTCACACTTAGTTAAATCAAAGTAAATTAATAAATTATTAATATAAGAGAGGAAAATTTATAAACAATTGTATTTTTTT
>JAPDSC010010412.1:120545-267004 GCA_026290005.1 Latrodectus geometricus | reverse complement strand
GTGTGTATATTTCGCTCATTTCTTTCGTTTCATTGAATAAAAACATCATCAGATTTGACTCATATTAATTTTATTTATAATTTTAAGAAAGTACCTTTTGTATAACACAAAAATCAGTAAATTGCTCTTCATTGAGATGTATGTGGCTGCATGTTTCTAATTATCTCATAGATGTTTGGATGTATGTTGTCAATTGCAATTCACATATCATCTTCAGGATTCAAACGAGAGTGGTATTTAGTTTTAACTAGTTAGTTGTATTAGTTGAAACTAGTTTGCTAAATCCATTTTCACATAAATACGTTGATGCAAATTGTATTAACACTCTGATGGCATTCTTGTATAAAACGGGATATTGTTTTTCCACGGATAGCCAAAATTTGTAGCAAGGCAGAATTTTAAATTGATTTCGAAGAGTATAAATAGTATAATCACTAGTTAGATCTATCAATTGCTCTTTCTCACTAATTTGAAGTGTTGAACTGCATATGTCAAAGGAAAATGGATCACGAATCCAACTAGGATCGTTTTCAGGAAAATCCTCGAATCTTCTCGAAAAAGTTTCCTTTAACTTTTCAATATGATTGGAAATGATGTTTTTAAATGTTATTATGTATTATAATTATGTTATTTTCCTTGATAAAATTGTTAAAGCAAGGGAACATATTGTTGTAGTTTTTATTCAGTTCAGTTTACCAAAGACTTAAAAGGTTGAATTTTACTGGCTGAAGTTATGATAGTTGAATTCTCACCCTGCAAGCTCAAATTTAAGTCATTAAGTTATTCGAAAATATCAAATAATAGCTCAGCTTCCCTAACCAAACTTCATTGATATAAAAACTTCCAACCTATGTTTCTTTTCGATTATAAACATGTACACTTCATTTCTCAAATCATATATCCGTCGTAGTATTTTCCCACGTGAAAATCATCTGACTTTGGTGTGTAACAGAAATCTCTCATACGTTGAGCCCATCTCACTTGAAAAGTATTGAAAAGAGAAGGCTGTTGTGGCTGTTGCATTTAATGCAGTTAATTGAACTAACAGCGTCTTGTAATATGTTATGCAACTCTTCATCCATATCTTTTGCAACAAGAGCTTGCCGATGAATCATACAGTGATTAAATAGTATATGAGGAGCCACCTTCTGAATTAAGTCTCTGGGCCTTTTATTTGAACCTGTTAATACTGCAGCACTATCAGTTCAAACCGCAACACAGTTTGTCCAGGTAAGGGACTTTGATTAAAAATATTCATTTATTACTTGGAATATTTTTCTCCGGTTTTTTTTTCTTTCCAAACTTTTGCAACATAAAAACGTTTCTGTTATATCTTCATTAAAAATAAACCTAACGTAAATAATTAGTTGTGACATTTTAGTAATATCGGTAGTCTCGTCCAGTTGTAAAGCAAATACAGAGGATTTTGTATGCGTTTTATGACTTTTGACTCGATATTTCGTGACATTTCGGAAATCAGCCGAGACACGGTATCTCTTGATTCTAGTTATTGTTTTTAGTTCATTTCCATATATATCGCCATGCATAATTGATGTCATCTTAGTTGCTCCAGGAAGGATAAGGGATTCTCCAATTGTATGGGGTTTCATTGTTTTTCCTATTAGATAAGAAACTTCTAAAGAAGCTCTTAATGCTTTCTGAGGTATTGTTGTAAATTTCTTTAAATTTGCACTTTGAGTTTTCAGGTTTTCAGTTCATCTTTGAAAAAAATCGGCATATTTATTTTGAAGTTCTTTATGTTTAGTTTCCAGGTGCCTTTTTAATTTAGCTGGTTTCATGCTCTCATTTGCTAATTTTTCGTTGCAAATGACACATATCAGGCGTTCTTCATCATCAACAACTTAAAATGTAAAACCATACTTAATAAATTCCTCATTGTATTTTCTTATTCTTTTAGATCGGGCAGATCGTTCAGTATTTTGTGACTCCTCATCAGTATTTGTTCGTTTGTTAGCTGAAAATGTACTTGGTGTACGTATTACTCATTTATCCATTATGAAGATAGGGATTAAATTGTTTAAACTAAAATAAATAATATATAAAATTTTATTATTTTTTTTCGAGAAATTCAATAAAATTAACAGAGACTTTTCTCTAATGATAGTACATACCTGATAACAAAGAGTAGCAAAGCCCGATAAAAATATAAAAAATCATAATTACACAACGTCACATGATAAAATTCGAGGATAAACTAAAATAATTGCAGGCCAACTGCTACATGCTACAACTTCATGCGAACACTTCACTCTGACTATCAGATACAC
This sequence comes from Latrodectus geometricus, assembly GCA_026290005.1. Classification (NCBI taxonomy): domain Eukaryota; kingdom Metazoa; phylum Arthropoda; class Arachnida; order Araneae; family Theridiidae; genus Latrodectus; species Latrodectus geometricus. Next base: position 264,716 of record JAPDSC010010412.1, on the reverse strand, counting down.
TGCGTACTTCGCCATCTGATTGGCTGATCACGGAAGCGAATTTTTGCCCTTTCGCTGCGGCTAACGTCTAGTCAAATAGGCGCTTTTCAGTAAAACTGGCGAATTACTGCGAAGAGGGTGCTATCTACAGAAGTGAAAAACTTGCGTCTTAACACTTTACATGCATTACGCATTACGGTCAAAGAAAGAACGGACAGCTTGAAATTGCAATTAAACAGTGAGTGAATGCGCTTTACTCTTTATATGTACACTGTATGGTTATATGCACTGTATGCTTATAATCATGCACTGTATGCATATGTACACTGTATGTAGCATGCAGATATAACGCATTTCATAAGAATTTGAGACCCCCAAAAAACTTCTGGTGACTCCCACAGGGTCGCGACCCCTAGTTTGAGCACCACTGGTCTAGAGTATACCATTCTAAGAAAACAACAAAACATTGTTTTGAAACATGAATTGAAAAATACAGCATCAATTAACACTGATACCCTTTTTCAACTGGCTGGTAATTCTAAACCACAGTCAATCGATGTGGTCAAAGTTGACATTCTCTTCTCCATAAATTTGATCTTATTGAATTTTTTATGTGTATAGGACATCTCAAAATGGCAGGCCTCAGTTGGATTAGATATCGAACCCGCTATTTCCAGGTTTTGAGAAAGTTTTTCCCCCATCAGGCTATTGCAGTCCTCGAGACTTATTATGGTGATAGAATTTATTTCATTTATTATTCGGTATACTCAGTTAATTTCCGCATAATATTGTATAGGAGGAGAAAAACCAGGTTTATCACCGGGATTAAACCCAATTTGTAACCACGGAAATATTAAAAAATTTCTAGGAATTTTGAAAATTTTCAGATGAAAAATGTTGAAGTTTTTTAATTAAACATATTTTAAATTAATAAAAACATTTTTAGAATTAAATTCTTAGAAACCCATCGAAAATAGTCAATTTTTCTTAAGTATTAAGAATATTGTTATTTATATTTAAGCCTTTTTTAATAATTTATTTTAAGGTATACAATACACTTTCTCCTTCTTAATGAGTTGAAAAAATTATTTTGAATGTAAAGAAAGAAATTTAAAGTAAATTAACAATTTAGAATAATTTTAAAAATTAATGTTCGAGAAGATAAATGTTTCTTTCTTTCTAAATATGAACTTATAGCGAAAGAAACATGAAACTCAACATGTATTCTGACAGTTTTGAGAATAAAAAATCTTGATATTTTTTATAAAATTTTAATTCATAGTTTTTATTCTTTTGATTAGTATATTTGTTTTTCACAACGAAAGATATTAACTTTCTTACTAGAAGGCAGAATATTTTTTGCTTCACAGTTACGTAGTTTACTTCACTTTGCTTCATTTATGTAAGAAAACACAATCCATTAAAATAAATGTGTTTAGTTGAGTTAGTTTCCTTAAAATTCTCAATATATCTCGAAGTTCCTAGGAATTTTAAATTTCTACTTCCGCGTAATTATGTAATGCCTTTTTCCAATAACTATCATGCTGAGACTGAAGGATGAACTCAAAATTCTTATAACTTTTAACAGATTTCTGTAGGTTAACTGTCCTCTTTTTGTATAAAATTCTTTGTATAATTTAGTGGTTTTTATTTATTTAATTTTCTTAGAGAAATCTTCTATAGTTCTAATACAAATTAGTACTAATTTTCAACTTAAGGGATATTTCATTTTGTACGTGTGCACGTTGAACACATGCACATTTATATAATTTATTGCTGAGGAAGTAGGGTCACACTGATTTGCAAAAATATATTTATTGTTTCTTATTTTATTCACACTTATAACTGTTCTTCAATATCATAGAAGAATACATAATGACAGACCAGGGTTATATATGCCACTTGTAAAATGGCGAAAAGTCTTCGCAGGAAAACATAAAAAAATTTTTAAACCACAATAAAATTGCAGGAAAATTAAAAAGATATAGGAAAAATAATATCACCATTGGGAACTTTGTAAAAATCAATAAAAATTTGACTCATATGCTGCTGAACAAACAGTCTTGGAAAGCGGGACTTCTTGATACTAGTATATATATGTATATTAAAGAAATGTACAGAGCTTACATGTAAATAGAGATTCTCTCTTAGACTTAATAAATTTCTAACGAAAATAATGATGACAGTCCACAACAAAAGTGATCAATAAATATTTGTAATCGTAAAAATATGTTGATTAATTAATCAATCAAATCCATGAACAAAAACTACTTTTATTATTTGTAAATAGTGAATTTTTTTAAAAATTTTAATTTGTTATGGTAAAAAATATAAAAATAAAAATGCTATTAAATATAATACACAATTCCAGTATCAAGAAAGTTATACCATATACATTCTAAATAAATAACTGAACAGAAATTACTTGTTTTATTTCATAAAATCATCAATTGCTATTGATGTTTTTAAAGCTGTTTGGGAAGAAAAATTTCGTTATTTCAAAATTCTCTATAGTTTTTAAAGTTAGAGAATACTATTGAAGGCGATTTGTAATTCAGTTCTGTTTAAGAATCCATATCATTATATAAATGCTTTTAGAATATAGACAGATTAGCTCGAAAATGATAAGTTTTAAGTTGTAATTACAATATGGACAAGCGTGTGCAGCCAGATAACGGTGTAATAGTAACGGATACGAATTTATGTAACTCTTATCTGTTGCTAGCGGAAAACGAAACCATTTTCCTTTTGTGATAAGAGGTAAAGAAAAAAATTTGAAACGGTTTGCACACAATTAATTTTATCTCGCTGTTCTGTGTATTGTATTGTACATGTGAGAAATACCAGTAAAATTTGATTTCACATTTGTAATTTTTTTCTTAATCATAAACTAAATTAATTTTCTCAAAAAAAAAAGAAGTGTGAACAAAATGCTACTTTTTGATGTGTTAATATCTGATTGTCAGGATATTGAATGAATGTTTTTCAAGTAATTATTTTATTACTTATTCCTAAATCATGTTTGTTATATCTGTGAAACGGTACTTGTTTTTCTAAAGTATTTATATTGAAAACATGAATTAATTAAATATGGTAACGCAAAAGTGTTTAATTTATTAAATTTATTTCTGGAATGTAAATGTGATTGTTGTTGTATACTTTCATGGAGCCTTTGATCTATGTTGCTGTATAAATATATTAAATAAAGTATAAATAATGTTTATAAATTAGTTTAATGATAATTATTCGTAAAGCAGTCGTATTATTATACAAAGCCTCTATTGTTAATTAAAAATAATTTATATATATATATATATATATATTTATATATATATATATATTCAAATGTATATATATTTATATTAACAAATATATTTTTATTTATATATATATATATATTTATATAATTTGAATTTTTCCAATTAACTGAATTTAATTGTTATTTCAAATTTTATTAAAGCATATAATAACTTAAATAAAATTAATGCATTGATTATTAATTTATTTGCGTTTGAATTTTATGACTAATGCAATTTTTATAACTAATTAATGATTAATTGAATACTGCGTTTAAAATTAAATATTTTATACTTATTATCACTTTACTCAACATTTTTATTGCAAGTACCTTGATATATCATATATATATATATATATATATATATATATATATATATATATTAGATAGATATATAAAAGTTTACGCAGATTTATTTTAGTGAAAATTTCCCAGATTGAATGGGAAACACAAAGTCTGCTGCTAAAATATTTACTTATATATCTATTTAGTATTAGTTAACGTGGAAGTAATAGAAATGTAAAAAAAAAATAAATAATAATAATCTCTAATTTTTTTAGATTTGAAAATAATTTAAAAACGTGTTTAGCATGAAATTGGTTCTAAACCATTTGAAAACTGAAATTTAAATAAGATTTCCTTAATGCATCTTTACGTTCTCAGATGAATTTAGTTGTCTAAATTGTTAGTCAATATAAGATTAAGGCAATGTAAAACGTGAGTAGCTTTAATTCATTTTTAGTTTGAAGTTATTTACTATTTTAAAACCACACGAAAAAATCATAATGTAGATTTCGATCACAAAATAAAATATTTTTGTGAATTTTCAGTTCCATGTGAATCATTCAGATTTACCAGTAAAGAGTAATTTTAACTTAAGACAAATTTTCGACAATTGAAATAAAACGTATTTTTAAAAAATGCTATTCCTACAGTACTTAGTATAAATTTTATTTCTAGTTCTTTTAATCTAGAAATAAAGTGAAAACGTGTTTTAACTTGATTCTTGTAGAATGTTAAAAAGTAAAGAAAAAAAATTTTTTTTTTGGAATGTTATGTTTTATGAAGAAATGTATAAAATTTCCATTGATTTGATATTTTGAATGGTATTGAAAATGAATTAGTTATCTCAAATGTCATATACATCAAACACACACACACACACAAAAATGGGGGGAAAAAGTAATCCATTATTTTTTCGGTAGACGTCTGTAGTGATCGATATCTCGTGAGGTATCTATCAAACAATTTCAGATTTATGCTCGTTGGAAAGGTGACATTTGACACTAAAATATCCTCTTGTGGTTTTTTGTTTGATTAATTCAGTTACGAGTACAAGGTTTTAAAAATGGAAGACAACAAAGAGAAAATTTGATACATTTTCGTTTTTCTCTTGTAACGGCGAAAAAGATAGCCGGGTGGCTAAAATTGTGAAAGGTGTTTATCGTCCTATATAAGACTGTAACAACCAGTTACGTACAATTTTTGTTTCGCCGATTCCGTTCGGGTATTTTTGATGTCAGAGATGCACCTCGCATGTGGATATAGCATCGTCGATGTCTATAAAATATCAAAAATGATCGAAGTTAACCGCATGTCAGCAGTCGTAACGCGCAAGACCTAAAAATCTATATGAAAGCTGTTTTAAACCTTTTTACAAAGTGAATCCAAAAGAAGTTACATAAAGTTCACATAAAAATAATGGATTTCTTTTCCCCCAACCTAATATATATATGTATGTATGTATAGGAAGTTTTTTTAAGAAGTGTTTTTTATTATATTAATATTGTCAAAACTTTGCATTATTTATGCAAGAAAATAAATACAGAAATATTAAATAATATATTTTCATAAATAAAACGATTTCATCTATTATAAAAAGTTATGACAAATAAAATTTCATATACAGTAGAAGTCCATTAATCCGGCATCCAACAGTCCGGAATGCCCGATAGTCCGGCATCGCTCCGGAAAATTGTAAAAATTTTGGTTTTCTCCCAAAGTATGTCTGTAAAGGAAATAAAAACGCTCGAAAGCTATTCGGAAGTTTTCTGGGTGGTCCAAGATCATCCGGAAGCGCTCGGTATTGTTCGGAAACAATTAGTGGCCGGTTAGTCAATAGTAAACGTAACTTTTGAAACTGTTTATAAAAAAAGTGATTTTCGTTCTAACTGTACACAGGGTGACCATGTTTTCAAAACCTAAGCCTAAATAAAGTGGCTCAGATGCCGAAATGGAAGAAAAGTAAAAATCAGCTGGGCAGATGCTGCAGCATCACTAAATAAGTTTATCTCTTTTGCTGAGGCTAGTACAGTGCTTCAGAAATTATTGATTTCCATATCATTAGAAATAAATTTTAAACTAAACTCCAAAAGTCAAGAAAACAAAAAGACATTCGTGACTTTTTTAAATCTAAGTGAAATATGTTTTGCAGTATGTGTACATACATTATATGAAATGTAAAATAAACTTTGTTGTATGTATTTGCATACTGTATTTGTAGTTTAATTATTAACCTATTGTTCTTATAATTACCATCCGATAGACCGGAATTTTCGGTAGTCCGGCACCGAGCCGGTCCCGAACGTGCCGGATTATCGGACTTCTACTGTATTTAAAATTATTACAAAACTTTTTCATATTCAGAATTTTAAAGTAATGAATAATTATATTCAAAGATTTCCTGATGTTAGATTTGGCAGCTAAAACATGAGTTAATAGCTAAAACAAGAGAAAATGGAGATGTCCTCCATGTTCGCATTTCAAATTAATAGCTTTGGAGATGATAGGAATCTCAGGTATTGGGTCTTCTCTGGCTTCTAACATTAAATTGGAAAATCCAGATGGTGCTGCCAATGATGAGCCAAAGACGTATTTCCAGCCTCGTTGAGGGTGATCTTTTCAAAAGCGAAAGATGCCTTTCCTGATTTCTTTCTCCCAGTTCCTGACGGGTGGGTTTGTCTTCGCCAAGTGTCATAAGCAACAGCAGAAATAGTATTTATTTTTATTTTGTAGAGAATAGAAAAATTTTCAATAACTATTCATACTAACATTTTAATAGACATAAGGCTTGTGAAAAAAAAACATGATATGCTGTTAATATTATAAATCAAGTTAGATTTATAGATATAAGTTTAATGAATTAAATCTTATAGGCAACCCACTGCGAAATCTCTCAAATTATTCAATTATCCCAAAAATTATATTATGATATATTTTATCTTCAATACAAACGTTTTGATAATGTATTTCTTTAAGTTAAAGAATAAATGCAAAAATGTGGAATAAACCTAACATACCCGCAACCTCACATATAACAAATTAAATTTAGTTATTGACAATCAAAGACTTTAAAAATTATCAAGGGAAAACTCTTTTAGTTGGTGTAACTCTCTTCAATTTACTTAGCTTTTTTTATTTCTTTTTAATAAAATAAGTAATGCGGATTCATACACATATATATAATTTATACGAAAATTTAAAACTTTAAAAAAAAAAAAAAAAAAAAAAAATCACAGTTAAACTAGTTTTGGTAGAAATGAGTGGCAATATAATTTCAAAGATAATTCCCGGGATAAAACGAAACCACTTTTTCATTTTGTGTTTAAAAGTTCCGCTTTTTATTTTGAAATTGTACTGGAAATTCATCAAAAAGTCAAAACATTTGAATAAAACCTTGCAGTGTTTAGTGGTATAAGAGTATTCTGAACTTCAATGAGTAATGATTAAAAAAAAATCTTGAATTTATAGTGTCAGCCGATTTTAATGAAATACCCTTTTGCTACATTTATTTAATAAAAAAAACAAAAATATGTATTTACTTATTTCTTTTTATCATTGAATTGGTTATTGAAAGTACAAATTATTTTAGTATGTCATGAAATTACTTTTTGATTTTCGTAAAGAAATTTTTCATTGAAAAATTTATATTTTATTGTAACTTGGGTAATTTGGATTAATGATTTCAACAAGGAAACTATCAATATCGGTGGAAAGATTACGTGCATTAATATCCTATATGATGCTTCCTTTAATGTAATATTTTTAAATTAAAGTTACAGTTGAGTGTTTTTATTTTTCTACATCTTGTGTCAAAATTTTCAGATACATTTTAGTATAAAAATATCTCTGATATCTCATCATCAGTTATAAATAAATGAAATAAAGTTGTAAAAAATGAAATAAATGAATTAAACCGAGTGAATATAAAATAGTTAATAAAATAATGAAATAAAGATAAAATAACTAATAAAGTTTTGATATCTTTGATTTATGCTTAGCAAGCTGCACAGTGTCGTTTAAATTGAGAAAATCGTGAAGAAGATTATTTCTGAGTATAATAATGTCTTCCAATTGAGCTTATTAAGCATTTCAAAAAGTTAGCAACTTAAAAAATGGTCCCATGTTTCTATGACAATTAGCAGCTGATATGCTGTTGAGTAGAGTTCAACAACTAGCTAATAGCATTAAGTCTAATATAAATAACTTTTGGTTTTTTAAATTTGTTTTAATTAATCAAGTTGTGGCACCTTTATAAAAAGATATATGTATCATTGCCAGGCTGTTGACTGTTATCTGGTAATCAGTAATTTAAATAATTATTGAATTAACAATATCATTATATTTGTATAAGCTGCCCAACCTGTCTAGTGGTTAGCGTAACTGACTATGGATGGGGAGGACCTGGGTTCGGGGTTCGAATCCCGGCTCGGGCATGGATGTACTTTCTCTTTCTCTCTCTCTGTGTTTCTTGTCCTTTCCTTAGATGATGGATAAATGTGGCCCTCCCTATAAACAGGTTTGTGGTAGTGTGGCGTGGGCGATGCTACTCATACCTCCGTGACTTGGTTCACAGGTGCCCACTGGGTAACGATAAAATGAGTACTAGTTACCGGCCTTGTTGGGGCAAATGGGCATATGTACTTACTTGCTCAAGAGTGCCCTCCATTAGAAAAAAAAATTATATTTGTATAAACATTGAAATAGGCTGTTTCATATAAATCTTATAATATATTCATACTCATACACATACAAAAAATAAAAAGTTTGTCAAAATTATTTTACAAGTATGTTATAAATGAGAAAGAGAGTATTCTGTTAACTTAGATAAGAAATGCACGCCCAATTTTAACATTTACTTCCAGCTGGCTGCCAAACGCATCATAGATGGTGCATAGCGATATGTCTTTTTTTGGAAATGACTCTTCACCCTTCCCTAACCTTTGTTTTGTGACCTGTGCCTAAGGTGAATGGCTCGTTAAAGTGTCCTAGTAGAGTTTCTAGTAGGCCTGATGAACTATTTCAGTATCTTGTTTTACCCAATGACTCTGGCATTGTTGAGTGGGCAATGCCCGAGTTATTGGGTAAAATTTAGCAGAGTTGCTTTTTTTCCCAAGTCTTAAAACATTGCTCATGCTGGTGAAACCCCTGAGGTAGACCAGTTTTTAAAAAAGGAAATTCCAGAGTAAATTGATTGAAGGAGTAGAAATGATTCCTTTGGTACCTGAAGTAATAAATTTCGCAAGAACAAGGAAACTTCACGTTACATTGTATATCAATGTGATGCCCTTGTCCTTACTTGATTGATTACTTTAGACACTTTCAATACTAAAAAATTATACCTCGGCTCAGCTTCATAAAAGGCCTTTCTTACTTCATAAACAAAGTAAGAGACCCTAACACATACAATTAGATTATTCTGAATTTGGAGCTTGGTACAAAATGATTTTAGCAGAGCTGCTTTGTTGAATACAGTTTGGAAGAACCTCATTCACTTGAAATGAACAAACGTAAAATGAGTTTGAAATTTTTCAGTTTACTCCAGTTTAAATTTGTAATTCATTTAATTAAAAAGAAAAAAAAAAACAGAACTTTTGTTTTTTTTTCCAAAAACAAACACACTGATATTAATTTAGTATATTTTATGAAATGTAAAGGTTTTTAAGTACAGCTTTAAGAGAACTATAATGAAACTCAGTGTTGATCCAAAGTCATAATGGAATGACAGTTGATTTCTGTATCCATAAAAAATTGTGTATGGAATCCATTCTGGTATAGTAAGTGAATTGTTTGGCCTATTTTACGATTGTATTAATAGGAATTTCCTTACAATCATATAAGAATTTTGTTTTAATAATCATAAATTGTTAAGAGGATATACTGAAATTTTCTTTCATAATTTTGTCTTTTTTTCTCTCTCTTATTAAATAGGCGTATTGGAGTCATGCAGTCTTTAAAACACAAGTCTGTAACCATGCTGACAATTAGCCTGCTGCAATTTTTAATTATTTAGAGGTAAAATTTACATTTAGCTCTGGCAAAAGTTAAAATCTTTAATTATTTTTAATTTTATTTATCATTTATTTTGATTTACCAAGCAAGATCAGTTTAATGAAGGTTCATTTTCCAATCATTTTGATAATGTGTTATAGACAATAGCCAAAGGCCATTGCAAACCATTTTAATATTCACCATGTAATTTTTTAATATTCCACATGTGCCATTTTAATATTTACCCATGATTTTTTGGAGGGCTTTTCATTGATATGGATCATATTTGTGTGTCGAAATACAGAAAACCTGCATAGTTCAAAAGCACTCACTATGACAGATGTGCATGTACAAGATTTAAGTGCAACATTCGTCTTTTGTTTTTCAACAGTAGCTAGGATTAAATTCAATACTATGTCAGTATTTTTTATAGATTGGACAAATTAAATAAAAGTATTAAGTGAAATAGAATATTTGTTTAATTTGCTTTGTTTCTGTACATATTTCCCAAGATAACATATTTTTGCATTTTTACTCAAACTTGCTGATTAAATGTTTTTACTCATTTAAATTCAATTTCTCATAATTTTTTGGGCATTCATAGATTTAAAAATAAATTAGTTTTTACATACTATTTAGATATTCTCATACTTTAGACATTCTTGCAGGTTAAAAATTAAATATTTAGTGATATTTTTCTTATTTATTCAGTAAAATAAAACATTTTAGCAGTGCATTTGCTCATAATATTGGGAATTATATATGGTACAAAATGTATTACTCAAGCTTTTGTTGAAGTTTGAATAATTATAGATTTTGTACTAATTTATGCAAGGCTCATCAAATTAGCTAAGGATTCATATTGGTCTTCAAAATATGTCCTGTATAGGGATTGACAGGTGTCAGTTACCAAGCTATAGCATTATATTAATATTTTTTCCTAAATAAATTTGAATTAAATGCCCTTATGGTTGAGGTGAACAATGACATAAGCTTATTTAAAAAAATTCTTGTAATGTTTCCAGTTGCAGTTCAGCTGTCAAGAATAGCATATTTCATTAATATTATTGATAATATAATTTCTTTAATTCCTTTCTAAAACATCTAAATAAAGCATTACTGCTGAAAATATTCTAAATAATGATATTTTTTTTAAAAAATTTTGTTTAACATATGTGGATAGGTTTAAATTATTTGTTGATGGTATTAACTCAATGATGTGAGTAACATCAATTAAAGTTAAGTAATTGCTTTTTAAAGTAACAAAAATTGGTAGACATCTGTATGGAAATATATCCAATTTATATAATATCAACTTCAATTCTTGCAAATCACTTTATTAAATTTATAAGCAACATTTATCCTTAAACCACAAAAGTAAACAAACATTTGGTAAAATGAAAAAGTAAATAACACTTGGTATTGTAGGAAAAAGTAACCATATTATTTAAACAATTCATATATTAGACAATGTTTAGTTATAATGTTGAATTGTATAAATTTATTAGTACCATAATTTATTTATTGTTCTAGGTAACAAAGATTAAAATATAATTTTAGCTATTTTATCATTTATAAATTGTAATTTTCTTGTACTTTATTAAGTACTGTAGGTTCTTGTATATAATCTATGGATTTTGTGTTAAAAAACTTAAAATTTCATTGTGCATATTATACATTCTGATAAAAAATTTCCATCAGAAAAGTTTAAAGTTTTGAAAAAAATGTCATTTGTATTTTATAAAATAAATAGTGGATGATGCTATAACTCAGCTGACTTATTTAAACTATAACCAGTTTTGTCTAATTACATTCAAGCATGAATTTGGCTTCTTAAATATGGAAAGATAATTAGTTGCTATTACCTAAAATCATTTCACACTTTGTCTTGACCTGAGCCATTTGTTCTAAAAAATTTTAAGTTTGAATATCATCATGTGGAAGTAAAAGTGTATAATATACAGTAGATTTTAAACTAAAAAGTTATTGAGGGCAATTAAAAAAATGGCAGAAAAATATTAAGGTGAAATGCAAAGCATGCACAAGAAAAGGAAAATGTTTCCAAATCATAGTTAGAAAGTAATTTCTTTCTTTCATATAATTGCAATGTGTCAATTTCCATAGTTAACCAGGTATGATTCTTGTAATTTTTGACAAAAAAAAAAAAAAAAAAAAAAAAAAAAATGAATATTCCTTCCACATATTCTATAGAAATGCTAGCAATCACTCAACAGTATCAAGGTTATGCCCAATACTTCTTGGGGAGCTGATCGCATGTCCAAGTTTATAAAGACATTATACTCTCATGAATTAATTGATTATATTGTATATGGATATGTTAAATCATCTATCTTACATAGACTAGATAGTTTATCATTCTGCTTTTTGGATGTGTGCTGGTGCATTTCTTACTTTACATGTGCAAAGTTTTTATGTCATCGATTGCCACTAAATTTAATCAGCAACAACTGGCTATAAATTATTTTAATATCATGTCTCTGCCACATTACTCACTGTATTCTGAGTACTCTCTGTATCTTCACCTGTTTCAACAAGATTTTACTATGTTTGACCTTTTTACATTTCCTTTTTCTTTGTTTGAGCTAAATCATTTCTTGACCTCTTAGCTACATGGTGTACAGGCTCTACTTGATTATTATAAAAATACTCCATGGAATATTCCTACCATCAACTATACTAACCCTTTTCTTATGAGCAAAATTAATCAAGTTAACACCCAGTTATTTTCAACAATTCTTTTTTGCTTACCACAGTCACTATTCTTCATGTATATCCTTCATGTATGTTTTTATGATTAGTTCCAAAAAAGTTTATTATATTGGATGTGTTGTATATTTTGAAAATATATCATACAGTTATGGCCTTAACAAGGTGTGTTTAATACATACTGCTGAAGCTACAGTAATTTATCATGACTAATAATTTTAAGTGACAATGAACATCATAAATACTGTGTATATTCAGATAACATAAGATTCTTAGAAGAATTAAAAAATATTGACATGTTTTGCTATCTTGTAAATTCGCAAATTTTTACCCTCTTAGAAATTTTATGAAACCAAGATTATAAAATAATGTGTTGAATACCTTATCATACAGGTATTGATGGGAATGATAAAGCAAATGAAGCAGCAAGAAATACATGCCTATACTTACAACAAGCTGTACTTCTATGTGATTTGAAAAATTTTCACATAAAACTTATCCAATCCCAATGGCAGGATTTATAGAATTTTCAAACTATGAACAAATTATTTGTCATCATTCCAAAGAAATCCATTCTCAATTTTGCCTTTACACAGATCAGATGTAAAACTCACATGTCTGCATATTCACTGCAATATTCATTGCACTGTTCAGCATATTTTAACTGACTGCTTTGATTTAATTAATTTTATATTATATATTTCAGTACTACATTTTTAATGCTGCAAGATCTTATTGGAGAGACTCCTTACCATAATCTCTTTGCATTTTTACATTCCATGAAATTCCTTCATTGTATATAGTGATTTTGCTAGTAACATTATTGGATCATTTTATCAACATTATTGATCTTGCATTACATAACAATATTCCAAATTTTATTTGGTGTAAAATTCCTGTGTTCTTGACACAATTTGTCCTAGGCTGAACCTTGTGCCATTAACTTTCACATAATCAATCAATCATTGTCATTCACTGTAAACTCACTGTAGCTAGTCTTGTGAAACTTTCTTTGGATACTTTATGTGATGTTGAACATCTCTGTGCACATACTAACCTGGTAAATCTCCAATTCTCTTCCCTGTCAGTATGTAGTTCTGTACCTGATCAACACATTGACAAGCTTGTTTGACTACTTGTTCATCTTATTTACTAACTGAGCTACAAATGACAATGTTCAACTAGATTAATTTTCACACTATATTCTGCTCATTGCCATCTACTGCATGGCTACTTAGAGAATACAAAATGTGCCAGGAAGCTTTCAAATAAATGAATTGCATGTGGTACCACTGTCAAATCTGCCTGATGACTTTTAAATGCAATTTTGAACACCATCTGTAATACAGTCTATTTAATAAAATGCTTTCTGCTTTATTAATGTGTTGTGGTTTTATGTTCTTTTTTTCTGATTTACACTATTGTTCTCCTGTTATGATCATTGAGCATCATAAGCAGCAAGACATCTTCAACTCTGCAAAACTCTGTAATTCGATCTCTCTGCCTTACACCTCTTGCAAGTTTATCAGTCTGATAGTGAAACATCCTATACATATGTATTTATGCGAGTACACATATACATACAGACACATGCAAACATGTTTACATTATTTTTTAAATACTTATTCAAATATTGAAGTAACTTAATCCTTCTTGAGTTTTGTTATATTAGTTATGAAATAAATATCAGGATTTGTTATGTATTAATGTATATCAATTTAAACATTGTATAAATTGAAGTCATTATTCTTTTAGTTTCAGTTTCACTATTAGCAGCTAGATGGAGACCAATTCTAGACTTTTGCAGAAAGCTTCAAAAACTCACATTAATTCTTTTAATTATGTTATTAATGAAGGACTGCACAGTTGTTGCATGGTAAGTTTTTTCACGTGCTTGAATACGTCAGTAGAAGTAGTTCAATTCTTTTCAGTGAAAAGAATAAACATTGATTAACCTGAAAAGTATTTAAATACAATCTTGATCTCAGATTGAATTTTTTGATATTTTTATAAATTATTTTTATTTTTTAATTGCAATGAAATTTTAGTTAATTATGTCAGTGATTTTTAACTATGTATAAAATAAGAAATTTTATGAAGGAATAATTTATAACATTTTAAAATCATTCATTGCAATTATTATTACAACTGCTTATTTTTTGTAACTGTTTGTTAAATAAAATATGCATTATGACCAAGATCTATTAAATTATAAAATATAGCTGTCAAAAGTGTTATAATTTCAGATAAAAAATTTAAGATTTTCTTGTTATAAATATATTTATTTATTGTATCTGAAAAAATTGCATTAATTAGGAAATCATATTTTTTATTAGTTACTTTAATATGAACTATTGAAATGAAAACCCACAAGATAAAAAAAACTATTTTTATGTATAATTATAAGCATTTGGATATGCCCCTTTGAAACAAAATCTTGTATTAAAATTAAATTTATTGCAACAAATGAGCCTTTCAAACAAATATGTGCAATTGTTCACTTTCTATGCTTTTAGATTTGTTTACCCTAGTTTTTACAATAGTCCTCAAAAGGATTTTTAAATGAAGTTATTTTGCATCAGATGTTTGTTTTGTATAATGCATTTTAATCCACATGATTATTGCTTTCTGGTACAATATTCTAATCAGAGTTATGTAATTTTTATACATGTATATGCATGCAGAAAATATAAATCAATAGCTAATCTCACTATTTAACAGTAATTGAGGACCTTCCTCTCTGTAGATCTTCTTCCTAATATATGTATATCTAAAACTTTAGAAATAAGGTACTATTTTTTATGCTAAATGAAGATTTAATTTTAGAATATTTAGCACTTTCAATTTACTCATTTTACTTATTTACGTTATTTTAGAATAAATATAACTTCCAATGTAAATTTAAATCTAAGGAGTTTTTACATGCATAATAAAAGAAAACTACACTGGGGTTACTAAATATTAAGGAAAAACCACAAAAATAGCCATAACTTTTACAAAAAAAGCCTATCTCAATGAAATTTGAATATGTCGATTTGCTCTAATATTGTTCAGCTCCTGTAACTTACATAAAAGGAACTGAACTATATGACACTATGCAAAATAGTAGCACTGCTGTCAGAATACATAACTTGCGAGGAACATAAAAGATAAATGTCTCAGAGCAAAGCATTAATTGTTATGTGTGTGTGAGATTAGAAATATGGCATAGCAAAGTTGTAACAGTGGCCTGAAGATATCATTTGACCAAATGATTTCGATGGTTAGCTGTTGGGAGACTAGAGTCAGGGCATAGTCAGATAGAAGGTTTTCCATGCAAATAATTAGTTTCTTCTAAGTAATGCTTTCTAATTATTTATTCTATAGCACTTTTATATCATTCTAAAGTCAAAGCTATCAAATTTATTGTGAAGAAAAATTCAAATTTGATAATCATATGTGGAATGATTCAACTTTAGTATTTAAGATTATGTGAAAATAAAATTTTATACCAAAAATCATATTATTTAATTAAATATTTGTTCTGATAAGATGTTACCAAATAAAAGTTTAAGGAGTAGTGCTGATTATATTTTCTATTGAATTAAATTTTATCGCAACAGGAAATAAGGGTATCAAATTAGGTCATAAGGCTATATTCTGTATCTTTTTTCATATTTTATCCATTTTCTTTTCAATTTAGTGAGTTTTAATTATATATATTTTGTAATATAAACTTATTTAAATATAGATTAATATATAAATTAATATTAAGAAAAAAGCTTATTTAATTAAAATAAAATGAATGGAATGATGCCTGATATGAATTATGTTTAAATCAGCTTTCAGCAATGCCCCATTTTCATATTCTGAATTTTACATTCAATATCACCTAATAAAATAATCACAAGCTTTTATTAATCAAATGTGAATATTGCACTTATTGATGTAAGTTTTAAAAAGTTCTTTGAAATTAGAAAAAGAAGTGCACTGTATAGTATAAAAGAAAACTTTATATAGAGAATACTTTTATATAAACCTTTTCAGTTTCCACATTGCTCACAAGGGTTATATTTATAAAGTTTTTAATAAATTCATTTATATGTTCTTTAATATCATAGTTCCACCATCATTTTGAATAAATGTGTATTGTTGTTTTGCATTATGTAAAGGGCAATTCTCATTTCCCCCTTTTTTTCTGAATTTCAAATGATTTCAGAATTTTCACACTAATAAAAAACTCAGCTGATAATCTTGAACAATAAAGTGAAATATAATTGAATTTTCTATTGGAGAAGTAGAACTAATAAGGAACTGAAAGCTCTTATCTCTCATAAAAATGTAGAAAGATTCATCAAAGCACAGAGACTTTTATGGCTTGGGTACATTGATAGATCACCTGATAATTAAATGGTTAACTATTTGCAGTAGGCCAAAAGGTAGCATAGAGTGGTATGTGAATGGGTGGATTGGAAAGCCATATACAAAAGGTGAAAAAGTAGACCAAGGAAAAGGTGACTTGATGATGTCTTGAATGACTTTAAAACTTTAAATGTCTGCAACTGGGGAATTAAAGTTGGGGACAACTGTCTGGAGGAACATTGTGCAGCTATCTAAGGTTCACTTTGGTGTAGTGTCAATAAAGAAGAAAGCGAAACACAATCTAAAAAGCTTTATAATTGTACATCTTGTATTTTAATTAGAAAACTTGCTTTATATATCCATCATACCAATTGATTTCAAATTTAGATTGACTGTTGGAAGGTGTACACACTGATGTGAGTTTAACATACAAATGGTATATATAGAATACTTTTTGAATTTTAACTAAGTTTTCCTGTATGTAAAGTGTGTTGCATTCCATATATTGATAATTTTGTTATTCCTTATGAATATTTTAAGCATTGTTTAAATGAATTGAATTATTAGAATTAAATTAAAATTTATAATGCATATACATTTTCTATTTTGAAAAGGACATTGATTCTGTTTGGACAGATACTACTCCGCCAGTGAAAATTTCCATATTAGTAAGTAATTATATCTATGTAAGTTGAATGATAAATTTATTAAAATATTTTTCTGAAGTAGACATTAACTTTAGGAAGTTATGGCAACATTTTATTTAAAATTCCCATATATTCAAAATATAAATAAAAAAAATCACTATTTATAAATCAATGCATTTTTTTAGGATGCAAATTTAACACAATTGCAACTTCCGATGGATCTTCGAAAACATAAACGAAAGATATACCCAGCAGAAGTACATAAATTTGAAATTACTTAATGAAATTTATTATTATTATTTTTGTTAAAAATGTACTGCATTGATTTTATGTCATGATTTTTCTAAATTAAATTTGCTACAGGTACGAATGAGAAAATCAACCTACTATGCTGAGTTTAAATTAAAGTTAAAATTTGAAACAAGCACTGAATCAGCTTGTTCAGAGAGGACGTTTTTTGTTCCATTGATGGTAAAAGTAAGTTTAATTTTAAAGTATTTAAAGTTTAAAATCTCAAATGTTTTTAATATCATAATAGACCATGTAAAAATGATAAAGGAATTTCTATTCAACAAACAAGTCTGTATTTAATTATTTAACAATGTAAAATAATTTAATATAAAAGTCTGATTAAATTTATTTCAAAAACTTACAGTTTTAAGAAAAAATTTATGGATATCAATATTTGTAGTATTTCAAATATTGTATTTTCTTGTATATGATCAGTAAGACCTTTTCAAGTGAAAGATAAAAAGCTTCATGTAATCTGCAGAAGCATATAATCTAAATAAATATTTTTGGTGCATAGTTGAAAATATACACTGCTGATGATGTGGTGTTATATAAAATATACACAATATGATTAAAATATAATTAGTCGTATAGAAAAAGATATTAGGACAAACATCTAATTTTATCTTATTTGGATGCTGTTTATTGCAAAGGGCAATAAACAGAGATGTAAAATAGATCAGTAATCTAAAACAATAATTCTGAAAAAATTTAGTACCTAATTCTTATTGATTTTTAGCTTTTAATAATGTTTAAAATGAGGTTAGAAATAATTTAAAAATAAAATATATTTGTTTCATTAATAATTAAAGGAAAAAAGAATTGTTTTCAAACTGCTTATTGACTACATTTTTCGTTTTATTTTTCACCTTACATTAACACATTTGTTGCCAGTTTTTATTAAAATTTGCTGTGTAATTTTAAATGTTTTCACATGGCGATTTATGAACTTGAATATTTTCAGTACAGCTCAGGTCAAGACAAAATGCGAAACGATAATAGATAATACAAATTGTAATCTCTCCAAGAAACTAAATTCGCTCTTGAATGTAATTAGACAGAACTGATTCTAGCTGAAATAAGTCAGCCAAGATGTGGTGCCGTTTGTTATTTATTTTATAAAATGTAAACAGCATTTCTTTAAACTTTATTCTAAGCTCTTCTGATGGAGAATATTTTTTATACATTTATCTGTAGCAGCATAAAATATGCACAATTTTAAATTTATTTACCTTATGCTACGATAGATATTGAAATCGTTTTTCAATCAAGTTGTGTTTGAACATCAAAATCTATCCCTTATGCTTTACAATCATATTGTATCTAATTATTTAGAGTGATTTTAAATTTAAGTATGGAATATTTTTTTGAAATATTTTCTATGAAAAATGTGATTAAAATTGAAAATTTTTTTTATCTTAGCATTAAAAATAATTTTTTTGTAAGTTTAACTTTCTTAGTGCTATTTTAGGAAAATGCATGCCGTTTTTTTTTACTTTTTTACTCAAAATTAACTTTTTATTAATATGCTTCTAAATATTAAAAAATGTTTTTAATCTATTATATTTAAAATGTCATTATGTATTGATATTAACAAGCATCATATTATTGAGCAAATGCAACAATACTAATAAGTCACCCGTGAAAAATATGTAATGCATTGTAGAGCATTTCTATATCAACTATCTTTTATATATTAATGGGCATTCTCTTAAAAAAAATTCATTTATCTGATCAAAAATTTGATTATTTGATAGTTACTTCAGAAGCAGTAGATATTAACAATATATTAAGAAAACATTCTTCTGTTAAAAATCCCGAGCAAAAGAAACAATTAATAAATGTTAAAAACATTTAGGTTAATAAAAATACAGAAAAAGTAATAATTGTGTAAAAATATGAACTTCTGATTTATGAAATTGATGAACTTAAAATAAAAAAAAGCATTAAGAAAGTGGGGGGAGGGGGTATTAACGAGCTTAAAAAATCTACAATAGAGAGTTGTTAAATAAGAAAAAAAATTGATAAGTTAACTTTAATTGCAGTCAAAATATTTGATTGAGCAACTTCAGAAAAAGAAAGAATATTTCTCAATATTAATAAATTAAAAGTGAATATTTTAAAGTCAAAAAATTATTACTTCTCCAAATTATAAATTTATTCAGATTATGGCAGAAATTATTTTCAGATGCTAACTCTTCTTGTATTTTGAAAAGATTTTATTTTGTACTCATATTTTTTTATTCTTTTTAGAAATTCGGATATAAATCAAATAAATGTTTAAAATATTTTACAGTGCAATGAGAGTTATTTATTTTAAAAACAAAATTTTGGTTTCAATTATGAAGCTGACATTTGGAATATTTTTAATTTTGTAATCAGAAATGAAACCTAGATTTTTTAAGATTTCATGAATTTTTTGGAAACTGTTAAAAACAAGTCTTGTACGCTGACTGTGTGCTAACGTTTTAATTCTTTATGTATTTGAAGTTTGGGATTTTCTGATTTTTAAAATTTATAGATACAAGTATTGCTTGGTAGTAAGACCATACTCTTGCGGACATAAGCTCCCAGGCTTGATTCGAGCCAGTGTTGTACTCTGAAACTTGGATGTTGTGCTTCTGCCTTCTCCATGGTTGTCTGTCAAGGTGTTTGTCATAGTTTTTTAAAGTTACCTCTGCTGTGATGTCCCATAATTTTAAAAAATCATATTTACTATTCCTGTTACCTCCGTATCTTTTGTACAGCCATATTATTTTTGTATAGCAATATATAAAATATTGTTACATTTCATTGTCTTTGACTCTAAAGTGTTTTTTTAAACTTTTTTCTCATCCAGCCTTTATTCTATGAGCTTTACATCATTATTGTCAGCCATAAATTATGCATTAATTCATGTACCCATATAAGAGGCAAAGAACTCTTACTTGATCCAACAGAATCAGTATACATTTTCTTCCAAGCAAGCCAAACAATATAAAAAGTACTTAAAATTGTTCCTTTAAGTGCTTAGTGTTTTGGAATTTCTTATATGGAAGAAAAATTTTAATATATAAAAAATTTAGTTCTCAATATTATTGATTTTTAAACTATTTTGTATTGCATTAATTTGAAATTAGCAATTTTCTTACTAACTACTTAAAAATATTTTGTAAAATGAAATTTTCAATATTTGTAAAACATAATTTGATACAATTTTAATAAAAAATGTATTTTCACATACTTTTTTAACGTATAGATGTTTGTATTATATTTTTTCTAGTCAAATCTTTGTTATTTGAATGGAATGGATCAGTTTGATTTGGCCAATCACAAAGAAGATATTAGTGTAAGTTACTTTTTATAATCTTTTTTAAAATTAAATATAAAGCCAAATATTTTTTAAGGTGATCAGTACATTATATATTAAATTATTTGTATAAGTGTTTGTCTCTCTAAAATATTTTTATAATAATTTAAATAAATTGTATTCCACAATTGTTTCTTTAAATAATCCTGATTGTAAAGTCAAAATAATTGTAAAATTTTATTACATCATATATTTAGAATTTTTTAAAAATAAGTTGATAAATAATTATAATTCAAAAACGTTTGGTAAATTGTTGTCTTCTATTTATAAAAGAATGTTAATTTTGTCCATTAAATTTTTAGCTCTTGGTTAGGAAAGTTTCCAAAGTTTACATCTATATTCAGTTTAATGAAAATATTTCTTGTTGCAAAGCTTTTTTCCCCCTAAATACTGCAGATTTTGTTCTGATTTATATACTGTATTGTGTTGTTTTGGAATATGGACAAAAATTTATGAATTGCATTTTTTTAAATATTATTTTATTTGATAAATGTCAAATTCAAAAATTCATTTGTCACTTATCCAATAAAATTATTTTTAAAAAATTATATTTTGGTTAGCTCTTAAAAATTACTTTAGTATCAATTTATTATTATCAACTCTAAAATTAATGTTTATAAAATTTTACAACCATCTATTCTATTGCATGATTGTGAAAGTTAAGCTATTATCATAACATTTGAAAATAAGCTAAAAAATTTTCAAGAACAAAATACTAAGAAAACTTTTTTGTTTTGTTAAGATTATTGATAGTTGGAGTTTAGTGCTTGGTTTTAAAATTTGTAATAAATCTATGGAGCCAAATATTATAAGAGTTATATAAAGTTAAACTTGATCATTGGGAAACTTATTTAAAGATAAGGATAGTTAACTCATTTTTTACTGGACCCATGGAAAATAGGAAAAGAGGAAGATTCTAACTAGATGGCTTGAAAGTGAGGAAAAAGTTCTACAATATTTACTTCATGTAAACAGGAGAGTTCATATGTATGATAGGTCCAAGTAACAATGATTCTATGGAATAAAGTTGGTCTTAACAAGTTGTAATGGCTTAAAAGAAGTATAAATTTGTATACACATTTCAAGTACTTTTGACAATGTAATTTTATACACCTCAGTTTCTTGTTTACAATATTTGACAATAGATTGCATATTATTCCTACCTAATTACTGATTAAATTTAGTTTAATAATTAAGAATAATTATACAAACTTGAAAATTAAAATTTGAATAATACTATATTGAATTTAATTTTGATTGAATATAGCAGTATTATTCAAATTTTATTGTGATAAAGTTCAAATTTCTCTAGATAGATGTCATAAAATCATTTTCTTAGTAAAATTTATTTAAATCCTTGTGAAAACAACTATTTCATTTTCAGTGTAAAAATTTAAAAATTGATTATAATCAGAAAATTTTTATGTATAGTATGCCTGCTAAAGTCTCTTGTTGTCCTCTTAACTTCAAATGGCTATCTATATTCATAAAAGCTGTGTCTAGGTATAGAAATGTAATCATGTGTCATACTGAATAAAACCATCTAGACCTCCACTTGGATGAATACTAATTTTCAGTCAAGTAATTTGTTGTGCCTCAAAAAGAAATGAGAGAGAGAGAAAACTGAAACCAGAGTGAGAGAAAAAATTGATTTATAAAGGTGTAGGGTATCATTGATTTAATTTGAAGAGATACTTAATGGATGTTATTGTAGAGAATAGAACTGTTAAAATGTACATTTTTTGTTATTGCCTACAGAGATACTAATGAAACTTAAATTTAAGGAAAAATGATTATCTTTCAGGCAAAACATTGCTTGTCATTCTTAATAAAAAGGATAGGGTTACAAACTTTGAAGATACCACCATTGTACTGATTATCTTTATAAACAGAGTAGACAATACCGAGATTATCACACATTAAGGTATTGTATCACTTCAACTCAAATTGCTCTTGGTATTTGAATTTTTTCATTATGCTAATACATAAGGAATGTTATGCCTATTCACTTAAGACACATCCACAAAAAAGATATTTCCTGATTGTAATATATTGTTTTCATGGTCGTGGAGGGATTTTTAAAAGCTCAGTATTCTGAGTTAGTTTTAGTGTATGAGTTAGAAGTGAATGGAATAGTCAATCAGCATGAAGATTGTACGCAACATTTCCTCGATGAACTAGATCTTTTTCACCAATATGACCTAACTGTCGCAAAACATTTAGGAGAGACATGTTGCATAACTTGTTGAATTCAATTTAGCAGACCAAATTAAATAGGGCTGTAAGTTCAACCAGAAAAGGTATTAGAATATACCTTCGATCATCAGAAGCACAGCACAAGAGAGATTAATGAACACCGACTTCTCTAAAACTGTGGTTCGGAAAATCCTAACTAAATTAAGAGTTCATTCATACTGACTAATGCTTTAACAGATTTTATTGCATGATGTTACTAAGCTTTTATTGCATGACGATTATATATGATGAAACTTTGTCAAAAATCATATAAAGATCTGCCAATATTTTTGGAGGATAAGGCATGCTTTTCATGTAAAGACATTTAATAAAATAGTCAAGAATCCATTCCTGAATACTTGATAACCCTTGATGTTTTACTGATGTTCAAAATCAAATGTTTGCTATTATCTTTTGGTGTGTAATTTATAATAAAAAGCTGATCTGGCTAGCATTTTTACAATGGCACGTTAACTAATATACAATTTTTAAAATTGTTACAGAACACAATACCCAATTTTGCAGAGAACTAACCATTGTTTAATCTTGGGATATAATGGCACATCACAAGACTTCTCCATTAAAGCAGTAAATTATTAAGGAATTTGGAAAACAAATAATTGGTTTTAGTAGTGTATGTGTCAATGATTGGCCTACACGTTTCCCCGATGAGACTCCACTGAACTTTTTCCTATGATAAAATCTTAAACAGCAAGTATATGCAAATCCCCAAAAAGCATTGTAAGATCTTGAAGAATGCATTATGAACGCTTGTGCCCAAAGTGTTTTACTTCTTTGCTCCATTGTGTTCAATCAAGGATTCAAAACCTGCATTGCAGCTTATATTTAGAAATTAGAACACCTTAAATAAGGTTATATTGTTATGATTAGTTGTTTTTTTATCTTTTCTCACAGCACAGTAGTAGAAATCATGAAAAAAGAAATAAGAGTTTTAACAATTCTATTTGCATGAATCCTATGTTGTGTTTTCATACTGGATCGATAATGCTCTATAACTTTTATAAATCACTTTCTTCCTTATTTTGTTCCGTTTTTGAGATAGGTATGTTAATTTAATTCCTAGGTGGTGTTATTCAGTAATATATAGCTACTTTATTTACATAGATATTGCTTTGATGAATGTAGTTGTAAGCATTCTGAAGTTAGAAGGATGACAAGGGACTTTGGAGGGCATATTGTATACTTGATAATACTATTTCAACCCTGATAACCAATAGGAAAAGATCGGGGTTCCTTTACATTGTTATATTATTCTATTAATAAAGCAATAGTTTTCATTGTTAGTAATATTTAACAATGTAGATAGAAAAGTTATTAAAATTGTTCATTTAATTTTATGTAATAATTATTGGCATACTGATTTCAGCCATGTATGAATTACTAACATTTTAATTCTTGTCAGGATATGAAAGTATAGGTTGTAAGCATTAATCAAGGAGATAACCACATATTTCTTTACTATGTAACCTGTAATTATTGAAGCTTTACAATAAGAGGAATCAATATAAACTTGAATTTTTTAAGCATTACCATTGTGAAGAAATCAATGCATTTTTGATGCAATTTACATCCATTGGTGTAATGTAATTTGAATGAAGATGATTGTTGAATGAACTTGATAAACTCCTATTTTATTCACCTGACCAAATTTCACATTTATGAAACTTCATATTGATTGTTATCTTCATATATACATTTATATCAGTATTGTTATCATACTGTTAATTGTGTAATCAACTATATTCACTTTTAATTATTTATATGTATTAATTTATCTCCTGGAATCAAAGAAATTTATTTAAATTATTTGTTACAGTTAATTCTTCCAATCAAAAACATGTTTGAAGTATTACTGACAAATTTAGTTTATTTATATATATATAAAATATTATCATTACTATATTTGTTACCTGTAATAAAGTTTAAAAGTCTTTCCAATCTCATTTTTTTACCTATCAGAATTGCATTTTTTGTATGAAAAATTTTCAAAGTTAGAAAATTCCAACTTTGTATAAGGACACTTTTACTTAAAATGTGCATTAGTTATAAAGAATATTGCTTTTAACATTTCTAATTTTTTCCTTGGATATTTTTAGTATTAAGCAATGTATTAAAATGTAATGTTGTGTTCTTTTTAGTTTTTATGTAAATAACTGAGTAAGATTTTTACAAATTGCAACTTTTTGTAAACACTCGATGTATTAGAATTTGATGCACTGATTAGCTTTGTATTTCAGATTGCATCTAAATACCCAAGAAATTATTGACCAGTTGTCAGCTTTAATAATCAGTTTTGTACTCTTATGTTTAACTACTTGAATTTCACATTTTTATCTCAGACATATTTATAGCTATTCAAAATCCACTTAAAACTAGTCTTCGTTTAGTCCTCATGTGCAAAGTGTCCACCGAGTGACAAACCAAAACTATCTTATCTGATAACCCTTTCCCTAACAGTCAAATCTGTATATTTGCAAATTTAAAATCTTTTTATCTATATGGAAAACTTATTGAATTGTATACTTTATTAAAAATTAGATTGAAATTTGTTTGATATGTTATAAAAATACCAAATTTTTCAATATAAAATTATAAAGTAATGTTTATGACTAAATCATCAAATTGTTGTAAATTCAATATGTGAGGATATATAGGCATTTAGATTTTCAAACATTGATAATAAACAAAATTATTTATCATCAATTAGCATTTATTAGTAAAAAATAAATAAAATTTTATTAGTTGCCTATATATATATTAAATACATATAAGAAATTAATAAAATTAATTATAGTTAAATTAATAAAAACATGCACTTATAAAATTCACCAGAATTAATTTTTAAGCTTAATGTTCTTTATACTATGTAAAATTCCATTCTTTGGTTTCCTCAAGTGAATTTGTCTTTGAATATATTCTTTAAGGTAAAATTAGAACTTCTATTTTATTCATAGTATAATGGTACTAAAGTATTGCAAGCAAAATTTAATTTTTAAATAAAGACTTGCTAATTCTCTTAATTTCTGTTCTACTGTGTATGGGTTTCATATTCATCTAGTACTTAATGGTGTTTATAGGATTCGGAAACTATTTTAAACTGCTGGTCTCTGTCTAATAAGCTTTCATGTAAAAAATGACCATTGAACAACAACCAAACAATTAAATGAAGAGCTGAGTTTTTATAACTTCAAATATCTTATTTGCCAACATTTCTTTAAATTCTGGTTCTTTTAAGTATGGAAGTCTTGCTATAGGACTGTTAAACACATACATTAAAATAAAAATATTCTTTTCTTAAATGTGCTTTACAATTTCATTGTTTACTCTATATTATTAGTTAGTTTTTACTTTTTTATATTACATCATATTCAGTGCTTTTGTAATTTTATTGTATAAATTATAATTTTTTGATTGAAAGTTTGTTGTTCCTGGTGTAATTTTTTTCATGTTGATTACTACAATAATTATGTACTTATCAGTTCTAATTTAAAAATTAGTTCTAAATTTTTGAATTTATTTCTACATATTTAAATTTTTTATAACTTGCATTTTTATGAAGATTTTAAATTTTTTTTTTATTTATTTAAGGACCCTGGTGGTTATTTCATTATTAATGGTGTAGAGCGTATCTGTAGACAGTTTTTTGTACCAAAGCGAGATTTTGTAAGTATTTACTAGTTTAAAGATGTATTGTCAAGAGATTTTAATGGAAAATGATGTTGTTCTAAATTATACAAAATGCTTGAACTGAGTTTGAACTGACTAAAAAATGTACGATAAAGAAATTTTTATTGAAAATAATGTATAATTATAGCTACATATTTTTGAATAATTATAAATTTTTTCACATTATAGCTGATAATAAAAAACTGTTGCTTAATAATTTTATTCATTTTTATTATATTAATATTTTTGGTAATCTTTCAATAATCTTTATTGCTTGAATTTCTGTAATTCATTACTTTACTATGGTTTTTCTTGATTTTTTTCAGTAAATCAACTATGTAAATATTTTCTAATTAGTTGGATTAAAGTTTCCTAAAATTGCTAGTGATTTTAATAAACCAGCCAAATAAGAATATTTTGTAAAATTTGGCAAAAAAAATTTTTTTTTTACCAAATTTTACAAAATAAGTAAAAAAAATATTTTTTTACTTATTTAATATAACTAATTAAGAAATACATTGTAAAATATTTTCTCACATCATTTCTGTTTTAGCACTACTTTATTATAAATAAAATGTCAGTTATAACTTATTTGAAGTAGATAAATTACTTTGAGTACAGCGTATTAAAAGTATTTTATCAGACATACTACAAATTTGCTGTTTATTGATTGTTATTGCTTGCACTATACTCATTCAACATGTTGAAATAATAGATGTGAAATTTTTCTTTGTATTTATTTATACACTTCTATTTATGAAAAACATTTTTTTAATGATACATGACTGATTTATTATGATTGGAATAGTTTTGTGTAAATTCTATTGTCATGTCATCGCAATCTGTGAGAGGACTCGGTTTTTCTCATAACCACAGACACGCATTTATAAAAACTAGGCTGAAGAACATCTGTAGTTTTTTTCTCCCTAGTCACTAACCTCACTTTTGCTCCAATTGTACTCATGTTAGGCGATTAGGAGCTCTATCGCACAACTACATTGCAGTTCCATGTGATATCGCGAATTCTTTTATATTAAAATTTTATTAAGTTTTTAATTAGTTATTTTGTCTTCATTGAATTATCGTTATTACACATACTATCAAGATGTAAGTAGGTTGCTAGCTATATGCTTAGACTTGGGAAGCATATTGTGTAACATGAATTCTATGGATGATAGTGTAATGTATAGAATGCAATGAAGAGTAGTTTTGAGATAATTTTACAGAGAAAACTCATAAATATGTAATATACGGTTTCATATGAAGAGAAGATAAAATTTACTTAGTTTCTAAATGTCTTAGGAAATTTCACAGAGTTTAATTAAAATTAATATTTATTGAGTGAAAGAAAATGGAATATCTTAAAATTTGACCACATAAAAGAGAAAATGATTTTAATTTTGTAAAAACAAATTGAGATCTACAATTATTTTCATTTATGTAAGATTTTGAATTAAAAATTATGCATCAAATATGCGGTTATGCTGATTTTATTAGTATCTATTTTTTCCTGTTTTAAATGCTATAAATCTCATTCAAACCAATAGACTGAATGATTTATACCATCTGATTAAAATACTATTTACAAAAAAAAAAAAAAAAAAAAAAAAAAAAGAGATTAGAATTTATTAAAACTTTTCATATGACAAGAAATAAAAATCAAGGGAATAATGCCATAAGTGAGTTGATTTAATACAAGATATATTTAGTTATTTTGAAATCAGAAAATGGTAGTAAATGGTTAATTGAAAGTGAAATTTGAAAAAAAGAACAATCATAAATTATAACTATTAAAATAAGTCACACATTTAATATGAGAAGACTGTTAAAATCTAAAAACAAAAACATACACTTACACATTAAATTATGCATGCAGGCACTCTCTCTTCCCTCTCTACAAATAATTGGTAGTGTAATGTAATCGACAATATTTTTTTAACACTCATAATTTAGAGTATGCATTTTCATGTTTAGTAATAGGAATAAAATCAAGAGGATGAATATCTATTCACTTTAAAAAGATTGATAGTTACTTAAGAAGCTCAGTGTCTTAGTGGTAACACTTTGTGCTCCCAAGCCACTGGTATGAGGTTCTATCCTTGGCCTTGGAAAGATTGATTCAGCCTTTCATTTCTTCAATGGTTCAGTAAAACTGAGTACCAAGCATGCTTGGGAACTAAATACTGGAAGTTTAGTGTTAGGCTGACCACCTAACCGGGACATATGCTTCACACCCCAAGCCCCTCGGTAATGAAACACATATAGGCATTTTATAGGCCTTGGTCCTCAGGGCTGCAGTGTCACTAAGTTTAGTTTAGTAATACATAAAAAGTTAATAGACAAGTATACACTAGAAATAAGTTTTTTTGCACTTATGTTATTTCAAACTAAAATAACAGTGTAAAAATAATTTTTAATTCACTGGTGATCAGGGATATGTGCACATATTAAATTAGAAAATGAATACCTATTAAATTTTATTTGCATTTAAATGTTTGGAAGTTGTAAATCGATATTTATTATTTTATTTATTTATATAATGGCTTATTATCCTAAATATAAATTTTGCTTACTTTTTATCTGCTTGCCTGCAATAAGGGAATACATTTTTGTAATGATATATTTTTACATTTATGAAAATATATACCATTACTACATGTAACCGGTTTTACTAATCTTTAATCTTGTGTGCTATTTTTATCTATAGGATAATGTTTTCAAAGCCAGTATCTATAAATCTTTATGAATTCTGTTGTTGTTGCTTCCAATCCCTCAGAGATCTAGCGTAAGCTAAATCAAATCCATGACACTGTGAACCCTAGCGAAGTCGAGCTCCAGTAGTGGATTAGCGCAAACATTCACCAGAGTGAACCCCAAACAATCCAGGATATGATCGGGGGAAGCCGGCTTAAGATTGCATTTATTGCACAATGAAAAGACTTTGTGCCCATAGTCGAATGCCATGCATTTCAGATGCCCACTTCTAAGCTGGTCATTTGATCATGTCTGTCACCGTCGAAATCAAATGCACTCTGGGGTCTTACTGCTAAACCAGTGATGGGCGGCAGGAGTGAAACAGATTATTAAAATAAATTGACTTAATGACTATTGTAATAAAAATTTGAAAAGTTGGTCAAGAAAAATTATGTTTGAAGAGAAGACTGCATTTGTGTGTGTGGATGTGCTGTCTTTGGATGAATAAGTGGAAATATTAATACATACAAATGTGTTTTAACAACAAATTAACTTGTGTGAAACATGTTGTGTGTAGAACTTGAATATATGATAGAAACTTCAGAAGCTGAACTTCCTAAGTTTATTTGTTCACAGAAAATCCACACATAACTAGAATTTCAAAAGCTCAAAATTCCAGGAGAAGAGTTTTATTTGGACTTTCTTAAGGTTCTTGTTGGTTGAAAAAGAATCTTTAAGAATTTTTGTGATTGAATAGAATTTTTTTAAATCTTTCCTACCTTATTTTATCATTAAGATTTTCTTACTTTTATGTGATCCATGTACATGTGGGTAGCATGTCCTTTTTGGACCTTGCGCCAGAAAACTCAACCAACCATGTACATGTGGGAGAAATTTTTTAAACTTAAATTTATTAGGATTTATATAAACTCAAAATGATCTTTTAGTTTAACTATTTTGTCAATTAAGAATAGTGTATCTGACTTTATTGATTCTGATGTAATTTTAAAATTTCAACAAATAATTAAGAAGGATGTTTGTTTAATTTGTAGAGACCAAAATATGTGATTTACTGAGTTTTTATTAAATTATGTTATAATAATTAAACTATGAACTAGATAATATTATTATCATTTTTTTTATATTGTACTATAAACTAGCTAATGAATGAAACATTTTCCTTGTTTTTACATTTATAAAATTTGCTTTCAAAATAATAATTTTGCAACTAATTTAATCGATGTAATGAAAAAATTCTTTCTGTAATATATTTCATTATCCTTTTTTGTTGGATAAGGGATTGATAAATTAAAGTTCATCACTGGATGTGTTATCCGACTTTACTATGCTATTGGTTGAGTGATGAATAAACCAGACTAGATCAAACTAAAATAAAAATTCTATTTTCATATGGCTTGCAATATCAAATATGATTCAGTATGTATAATAATAAATCAGAAATTCTCATTGTGACCTAATTTTTGTATTGAGTGTCCTTATTACTGAATGCCCTAGGATTGCTTAGAATTCAAAATCTGTTTTTCATTTTCTTCTCTGAACACAATATTTAAATGTAAGATTGTTTTTTTAAGAACTAATTCTCTTAATTTCTGTGTATATTTTTTCACTCTTATGTTCAATGCAATTTGTTATTTGGGCCAAGGAGAGTTCAACCTTACTGATAAAGATTTTGCTTTTTTTTCATTAGTGTATTATTTTGTCTTATACTACTACTCACCAAATAATTAGCTTTAAATTTACAACCATCTTAATTTTTTTCCAGTATTTTCCATGGCTTTAATTAAATTATAAATGAAATTTTACTCACAATTTATGAATAAAAATGCCCTTTAACAAAATATATTTTGATTCTTTTTTTTAGCCTATTGCAGTAGTTGATAATAAGTTTAAAAAATTGAGGAAAGGATACACTGCATATGGAATATTGATAAGATCTGTAAATAGTAATCATACTTCTAAAGTAAGTTTCTAGTAATTATATGTGTATTTTTACATCTAATTAAGTTTTTAATCTCTTTATGTGAAACACTTTTACAGAACATTTATTTGTACATATATTTTAAAGCTTGAATTTTGCGCATAAATTATATTAATAGTTGAAATTTTAAAAAAAAAGTATTTTAAAGTTAATTTTATTAAGTATATATAATTTAAATTGACCATGCAAAAATAATTGTAGAGTTCAGTATCCTTTTATTTCAGTTAC
The DNA here is from genome assembly GCA_026290005.1 of Latrodectus geometricus. Lineage (NCBI taxonomy): Eukaryota > Metazoa > Arthropoda > Arachnida > Araneae > Theridiidae > Latrodectus > Latrodectus geometricus. Next base: position 232,971 of record JAPDSC010010412.1, on the reverse strand, counting down.
TAAGCATTGCTTTCAAAATATAATATCATTCTTCCAAACTTACAAATTTTTTTGGCATTATATGATAGAGAATATCATTAAGCACTATTTGAGAATTCTATAAGACTTTGTTAACTCTTAATTTTCATCTTAATTATTTTTATCATCTCTGAATCATTTTTTATTGGTTGTGATATCCAGAGAATGACAATTAATGGTTGATCCTGAAATTTGCTAAAATTATTTTAGTGAATGATCATGTCACTACATTCTTTGTAGGAGTCTAAAAATTTGTATTTAATAGTAAAACGTAAGACTAAAATCTTTCAAATGTGCATTAATTTGATCTTGAATTAAAAATATTTTGACGACATGCAAATGAATACATTCTTAAATGATATGTACATATCTAAGATATTTATATTTATCTATGGGAAGGTGCCAATTGTATGCATTTGTATATATGTATGTATAATATAAAGCAGTAAATACAATATACAAAAGATAGAAATTTAATAGAATCAATGGAATGAAATATCAATCAACAAACACTATCGGCAATCAAACCAGGGATATAAATAAAATAAGATGTAATTTTGTAGAGCAATAAAAATTAAAGTAGAAACTACATAATTTAATACAAAGTCAAGAAAAAACTATAATATAAATAGGGAAATAGGCATAGGGACCACGCCTTCATCAGGAGGGAGATGGTCAACTATTTCAAATAGAACACTCTTTTCTGACTAGCACAAAAGACAAAAGTCTAAAAATATTCATGCTATACCCCCAAAAAATGTATGTATAAAAAGAAAATGTAACTATTTCAAAATTGTAGTAAATAGAATCAAAGTAATGCATTGAAAAATAAACAAAGCAATACAATGAAAAAAATAGGCAAATGCAATACAATGAAAAATATATATCAAATACAGAAGAATATGGTTCCAAAAATAATAAGAAAAGATATGAGTTAAGTATGTGTAATAAAAATAAGTTAAAGTAGTCAAAAGCATTTCCAATTTTTTTTATCAGTTTTTTTATTTGTTTATTTTCTTGTTCTTTTCTATAAAATTTTATATGAAATATAATAAAATCTGTATTGTTTGAATGCATGAAAATAAAGGGGTTGAACATGACGTAAGATGAAAATTGGTTTGCAGTTTTGTGGAAAAACTGAGTAGATTTTCTTAAAAATTAGCATGTAGAACAATAAGTTTTGAATATGGTACTTCCTCCATCTATTGTGGTTGTAATTAACTTATTTTATAATTTGTCATAAATTTCTTACAAATAATATACCATGTTTAGTTATGTATTATATGTTTATTACTTTGATTTGACATTATGAACAGACCACAATTACAATATTGAACTATATAAGAAATTAGAAATAATGTGAAAAATTTAATATTTTTATAGATATTGAAACAAAATATTTATCACTTATGCCTTTAAATAAAAATAAAATGTTAGTTTTTGACTCCTTCAAGATAGTATGTGTTTAAAATATAAAGTATAAATGCTTGAGAGTTAATGGACTGTGGAAAGATGAAGAACCCTTTAATTTTATGCCTGACCTAGCTGAAGATTTGCTGTATTTACTACTATTGACTGAATACATAAGACATTGTGGTCACAATGCTATTTTACTAATGTGATGTGGAGAGGAGGATTCCTGATCACATATTGTAATTCAAACTTACAAAGCAAACGTTGGTATTCAGCACTTTTCAGTAAAAAGAAATAAGCAACCAGAAACATATTTAAAAAAGAAAATCTGAGTAAATTTTTGGAAATAAAATTTTTAATGTGCTCTAAACGAAAATCTCTGTTACTTATTTACCAAAAGGTGACTGGTGAATGAACCCAATCAACTTTTGTAACACCAGCTGATTATTGAACATGGATTATGTACATTATAATTTTAAAATATACAAACCATTTATTTTGAAATTTAATTTATAGTTCTAAAGAATATGACTTGTGACTCGAAGAAAGGAATAAATTTTAAAATTTAAGTTAACCAGATTCATTTTGGTTAAAAATTTGGAAAGTGTAATTAAATATTTTGTAAATTCCAATTTAAGGATTATAATGTCATATTATTTTAAAGGTGAACTTACAATCTAATTTTATTTAAACATTTCTAAACTAAATTGCATCAGATATTTATTGTTCTTAAATTATTTAGTTATATTCTCAGTAAATCTGAATATCTTAGAAATAATATTTTAAGAATTATATTGAATTTTCATTTCTCAAATTTTGTCATCAAAAAGAATAGGTGATGTAAATTACAAAAGTATAAAATTAAAATTATAATCTGTTGTGAAATAATCATAAATTTGTCTTAGTTTTCATAATTTTGAAAGTATATTATTGTTTGTTTGCTCATAATTTTGCCCGTTATTTTAAAATATTGTAAATAATAAATTTTAATGTCATAAGTTATTTAAAAATTAGTATACCCACACATTTTTCATTAAAATACAAATTTCTTTATTTTGAATTAAAAAATTCTTCATGAAAATCTTGCTATTGCCGCTTTAAGTTAATTTGTTACAACTCCTATTTATAATAACTTTATTAAAACATTACTTCTTCACCAGATGAGATATCGAATTATTCTTACATTTTACTTATGTCTATAAAATATTGAAGCATGTGACTGGGTCAAAAAATAAATGTTATCTTAATATTGTATGTGTACATTGTAAAAATTATCTGATTGCACATTTGTTTTTACAAAAATGTACTGTATTTTGCAACCCTATTTTTAAAACAATGTCTAATTTAATTATAAGCTATAAGAAAATAAAACAATTTTTATGTAGAAAGTATATGCATTGCAAATATGAACTTTAAATTTAAGAGAAATGTTAAGTTTTACATATGTTTTACATTGTAAGATATGTTTTTTGTTTAAAAAGATTTTTTGAAGGAACAGTCACAGAAACTATATAAAGAAGGTTACATACTAAGTTCAATATAGGTTTTGGAGCTAGAAAAATAGGATTAATAATTTGATGTAATTTATAATATAAAAAATAACTGTGAAAAAAGTATAATAATGTATTTTTTACAGAGTGTTTAAAATATTTTTGAAAAAGACATTTTATAATATTACTGATTTAATAAAAATATTTTAAATTAATTATTTTACAAACAAATGCATAATTATACCTTTTTATTTTGACATTTCACTATAAAAATATTGAAATAACTAAAGATGTAGTTACTATTAAATGAATTAATGCATATATTTTACATGAAATATAAAAAATGTTTTAATCTTTTAGTTATATAAATATACAGAGTTAATTTTTTAAATAGAAATTTGCATTTTATATTCCATAACATAATTTTAGTAATTTTTTGTAAATTTAATCATTCAGTTGAAAAAAAGCATACTTTAAATTGAATTTCATCTTTCTTTTTATTTAGAATATATATTTGCATTATACCAAAGACAATTCTGTTGATATTCGGATATTTTACAAAAGGAAATCTTATTATCTACCTTTCATGCTTGTTATGAAAGCGCTATTGGACAGCTGTGATGCAAAGATTGTAGAAGAAATCTTGAAAATGGGTCTAAATGACCCAACATTGAAACAGTAAGAGCATTTTTATGTGTGTGTTATTTTTGATATTAAAAACTTAAATAATGGGTGTTTCAGAAAATATTCAGTCCTGTGACCACCAATAATTGTATTTTGTTGAAAAAAAAAAAAAGTCATTTACTAATTTAACCAGTAGCTGAAGCAAAGTTCAGAAGACATTTGATTGGTATGTTACACAAATACTGAGATATAGCTAAATTTTGGCCTAGGAGTTCTGTTTTCTTTGCTGAAAGTTTTCTTGTATAGAATATATGTACTAGTTTTTTTTATTCGTGTATAGAAACATCGTCTTCAAGAGATCAATCTATCACTCCCATGGTAATATTTGTAGATCGAAATTTTGAGAATAAAAAACCTATTGTTCTCTACAAACATTTTTTGTTGATTTTAATAATTCCTTCTGCTTTGTGTTTAGAAACTTGCAATTTAACAACTTTATTTTTCTATCATTTTTATTACACCAATTTAAAAAGTATTGATTTTTAAAGATATGGGAAATGCAACTTCTGATGACGTGTTTTGAGATTATTACGTCAAATTCATATATATAATGAATGCAATTGCTGATGCATTACTCACCAATTTATCAGTTAATTTATTAACAGTACAATTCAATGTTTTATGCACACTTATTATGGTAAGAACATTATTGTTAGTTGGTTAAAACTAAGCAATGTAATATACAAAAATGGGGAATTTAGTTTAATATAAACGTCTGTAAAAGAAATGTGTCTTACCTATTAGAACAAGTAATTACTTTTTATGTTTTTAAGAAAATTTTATTGCATATATAAATGGAAAATACTTTGAAAAATGCCTGACTACAAGCGTGCTAAGTTTGAAGAAGCAGCATTTTCAGTAAATGCTTTTTTTTTTTTATCATCCTTTGCCTTCTTTGATTCATGTTAATTTACATTTAATTGCTTGAACATTTATCATTGCATGTGGATGGTTTCTGTAGTTAGAAATGATTTTATAGTAATACAACAAATTACAGGTAGAACGGATTTAAAGAAATCCTTAAATAATTTGATAAGTGTAAATTCTAAAAATAAACCTAAAAGCAATATTTTGCTGCATTAATTATACAATTAAATGGTAATTAATTTGAATTTCTTTTAAGAGTAATTTTAATTTTCTTTCTTTAAAGTTGGTAATTGTATGGTTTGAAATTACTAAGCCTGTATGCTAACTATTTATATTTGCTTTCATTTGCATTGCTAATATTAGTGATATTATAATAATTTTTATTTCTTTGTGTTATTTTTATTTCTAGGTGTTTATTGCATATGCTGAGAAGTTTGTATAACTTTTATTCCAAAGAAAAAAATGATTACAATAGGATTTGCACTCAAACAGATTCCAGAATCGTCATAGGAAATCTCTTTTCACCATGTATTTCAGCCCCTTTTAATTATGAGGAAATTGCAGAGTATTTATTCAGGTAATCAATCGTTTGTATTATATATATTGCTGTATTATATATGACTAATTTTGAATGTTTCATTTCTTATCATTTGTCATTTTCAGTGGTCTTTAAGTTCTCATTGATAGCCTTCATATTTTTATTTAATATTTTCAATGAATAATAAATATTTCAATATTTAAGATGAATTTGCTGTTGTCAGTTTTATTCATTGCCCAAATGTACTAGTATGTTATAAACAAAGCAAATTGATCCTCACTTATCTAAATTTAGTAATTAGATTATTAAAATGTATTACCATAAGGTAATATTTTTTCTAACTTTTTACCTTCATTCTAATGACATTTCTAATACTGAGGTAAAAAAAGATGTTATTTAAGAAGAATAAAGAGTTTACACAAAAATATTTTGTATTATTAGAAGTTTTCATTAAAAATCATTATGAAATTTATAAATATATTTGAAATATACATTATGTATTTCAGATTTAACTTATTCTTTTTAATACATATATTTTCTTTCAATTTTATTTTTCTTACAATGAAAGAAAATAAAAAGATTGTGTAGAAAAATTATTGTAAATTATGTCAACATTACATACAAGTTTTAATTTAAAAGTAAATCATTTACTTAAACTTAGTTTTTTTAAAATTTTTTAAAATGATCCTTTTTTTTGGAAACTTTTTTTTATTTTTACTATGGATCAAAATCATAATCATCATTCTCATTAAAATTTCATTTTCCGTTTAGTAAGTGATTTGAATTTTAAAAAGTACTAAAACAAACTAGAATTTTAATTGATTTGAAGATGAGAATAATTTGACATCTTAGCATACACTGCTTATAAATAAATCCAATTGTAAATTAAATTGTGAAACCTTCAAAGTTTGAAGCCATTGTATCTAAAGTATGTAGTATAGGAGTTAATTGATCTGCAGAAACATCCTTTCCTTTCATATTATGTTGCTAGATGTGATCGAAAAGGCTTGAATGCTTTTGGAATATTTTTGTGGATATCAAAGAAACAATTGGACCTTGTTGATCATGTACAATGAAGAGTGATGGAGTGCATACTCTTGATTACTTAATGACATTAAAAATCGCTGAGCTGGCTGCTAAATGATTAGCACTTTGGCCTTTGGTTCAAAAGTTTTGTAGTTTGAAATCCACATTAAACTGGGTCCAAGTCTAATCAGTCCTCATGTGTAAAAATTTAAAAAAAAAAAAAAAAAAGACTATTGTGTGACAAACAAGCCAAACCATCAAATTTTTGGTACTAATTTTTTTCTTATGCTGTTTCTTAGCTACATATTTAACTCTTGTATAATTCTTGTGTTATAAAAGTAAGATTTTTAATACAGTTAATTATTACGTAAACATTCCATATTTTTAATTTATGAATTTATTAAAGAAACAAAAGTTTACTAATTTTGGTAAATAAATTTATGGGGTTTTCTTGATTATTAATTACAAATAATTATTGTGTTGATTTAAAATTTTAATACTTTTGAATTAAGATTTACTTATATTATTAGAATTAAAATTTGATTGAAATAGAAAATGTGTAATAAATCCTTCCATTATTTGTCACAGAGCATTTCTTTTGAAAGTGATGAAGACAGTTATTACAAATTTGTACTAGTATTAAAAAAAGAATTGGGAATTCAAAATAACAAAAATTATTGGTTTTGCTAGACTTTGCACGATATTGAATATATTTGTTTGTCGCCATTTTGTCTACTTTTATCATCATTTTGCCTGCAAAGCCTCTTGGTTAGTAGCTTTACTGAAGAGTATAATGATGTTTCAAAAAAGCTGTTAAATTGTTTTGAAAAATATTTATTCAAATAAATAATTTTTCGACAATAAACTTTTAAAATACATATCTTAATTATATTTAGAATATAAATTCTCTTGAAGCATTTCATGAGTTGCTTTTATATATAGAGTGATTCAGTGAATCTGATACTAATTAATGTTTCAAAAATATTATTTTGCTGTCTTTCTTCAAAATAAGTTTATGAATCTTAGAGTACTTCTTAATTAGATTCTATATATTTTTTTATTGATTTCTTACGATTTAGAAAAAATAATTACTTTTATTTTAATTGCTATTCATTCCACTTAAAACTTTCTTGTCCTTTTCAAGTATATACAGTTTTATCCTTTTCAAGTATTTATTTGAACTGTTGTTAAATACACACTTAAGTGATTTGTTTTTAATTTTAAGTGACTTGTTGTAAACTTTTAACTAATTTTTTATTATTAAAGTTAGCTTAATTTGCTGTTTTTTTATTGATTTAGATATTGAAAAATTTGAATGAGACAAAGCAGAATCTTTGTTGTCAAAAAACCCAAATAAAGCAGTAAAATCTGAATTATAAGTACTTGCCCTACTTTTGAGGCAGGCAATTATTTTTGATTTACCTCAAGATTTTTGTGTACATGCATTTCTAAATTGAAAATAACTGTAACTGTAAAAAACTATTCAGATGTGAGACATTTTTATAAGCTAATATTTGATGTTTTCATAAACATTAAATGTCTAAGACCATTATGTTAAAGAATAATGTTCTACCTACAATTTGCTCTTAATGTTGTTATATTAAATTCTGTTGAAAATCTTTAACATTATAAAATCATGTGGTTTGTAAAAATTCACAGGTGCATGTAATATGTATTTAGAACGAATATGTAATGTGTATTATGAAAAATGAAATTTGTAATTACACATTATATTTTATGAAATCACTAAAATGAATTCATGATTGTAAGATGTAAAAATTGGATTAAAATGCTTAATCTTTTGTTCTTTGATTTTGTATCTAACACATTAATTATGTTTTCATTTGAATATTATAACTGTTGATTTGAATAAAGTTTATTGAGAGGAAAATTACAGAAATGTTTTCTTGAAATATTCTGTTTGTGTAATGTGTGTGAACATTTGTAAATGTGTGTGTATGGGGTGAAAAGTTTTTACGTTTATGGAAAGTGTATTTATTTTTTAATATAGGCACCTTCTGACTCTATATGTTACAACTATTAATATTCAAGTTTTTTTAATAACTTATGCATTCTTTGTTTCTAAGTTTATAAAATAGGTATAAGTTTCTACTTTATACTCAACTTTTTTGTCTTTCTATAATTAGGTGTTTTTCATAACAATTGATTACTAACATAAATTTAACTTAATAACATTACTAATATAATTCATATAAAAATAATATAACCATTCTATTTTGCTCATTTAAATGTTGATGTGTAGAATGAGTGTTGCTAGGTAAAAAACTTTTGCATGTATCTTTCTTGTCTAGTAATGCCAACCGTGAACTAGGAAGAATGTTTTCTTCATAATTTACGGTTGGATTTCTTTATTTATTGCTTTCACTTTTCTTTTATTTATAGTAGTACTTATACGTTATATTTTATATAAATTGTTGAAAATTACAGCTTAGGTGTTTTTGTTTTTATAAAGAAATATGTATTTTAAAATGCAGTTAAAATATTGAAGTAAATACATTACTTTTGTTTAATATTAAAACCTGAGTTAATGTATTTATTTCACTTGTCAAGTAACTGCTTAATAAGGCCATTGATAGTTTATGGATTTCCCGTCAATATTTTAAAAGGATTCCAATCATGTGAAAAATTTTTTGATACCTTCATTTTTGTATGCAATAGTTTTTTCTCTTGACCTTTGAGAATTAGGTTCATTTGCTTAAATCTTATTTTTTCTTTTATTTGTTGTTAGTTGCCATTATACTGTCCAAATATTTTAAAGCTATACTTAATTACTTAAAAAATTGATGAAAACTTAATTTTCTACAAGTTTCATAGTCTGATCAGAAAAATATTTATAGACTTTTCTGACCAATAAAATGTTTCTACTGTTTAAATTCTTTTAAATTTTTTAAATGAATTTCAGATTAAATAGTTTTTAGTAGAATTTAATTTCGTTTATTGTTCTGCACAAAAAGATAAATTTAAATACATTTCAAAACTATATCATTTTAAAATTAAAAATATTTATGTTATTAATTATTAAAATCAATTTTGTTCCCTTCCATTTTATATTTAGAAAATGTCTCCTGATTCATCTGAAAACTTCTAAAGATAAATTTTATTTCTTAAGGTAAGTTGATAAATTTACTGTTTAAAATTAAGCAAGCAGTTATTATAAAGTTTTAATATTTATCTACTGTTGTCTGATTAAGTTTTTTTTTATTATTACTTAGAATTTTATTAAAGTGAACAAAAATGTGGTAAGTTTTTCAAAGACTTTTTTTTTTAAAGGGATTAACTTGATCTGCTATGTAGATTCCTTTGTGTAAATTTTTTCAGCATTTTTAAATAAAACATATTTGATTGTTGAGGTATGAGAAAGAAGTCTGTTTTTTTAATTTTTATGTAAATACAAATTAATAGAGCTATTTGTTAATGCTGTTAATGAATGTTGGGAAAAATTTCTGAATTGACTTCCAGATTTCATTGAAAAATTTTACTTTTGAGGAAAAGTTTAATTTTCTATGGATTTTAGTCAACAATTTTTGAAATTCTGTAATGCACAATTTACTTCATAAAGTTACCAATTCTCCTTACCATTGGATCTTGTATTGGATTCAAACAAGTTAATTTTTATGCTTTTGTCTGATAATTGTGATGAATAAGTGCTATTATATTTTCAAAAAAATTGCTTGATTGTCAGCTTATGAAATATGTCTTAATAATTTCACAAATGGCTCAGCTTGTTTAAGTAAATAAAGAATGATGGGAGGAGTGGAAGAGAAAATAATTATTCTAAAGACTTGGTGTTGGGAATTCTATATAATAGGGTGTTTATAAAATTGATCTCCAAAAATTAGTTTTCTGATAAAATGTTCCATATTATTTTAGATACTTTCATAAGTTGTTATATAATCAAAACTAGCTTTTAATAATATTTTCTCTTCAAATTGAATGAAAATATATTTAAAAATCATTACCGTATTTTCCTGTATATAATCCGCCGCTGTGTATTATTTGCACGCCCTATTATTTTTAAGTAAAAGAAAAAAAAAAAAAAAAAAACATTGCATAATCTGCAGCGGTATATAATCCGGCATATATGGTGCCAAATATTTTCGGCGAATAATCTAAAATATGTACTGCTGATAATATGGGTGTCACATAAAGTAAAAAAATGCACAGTATGATTAAAAATATAATAAATTGTACAGAAAAAAGCATTTATTATGAAAAAGATCTGTCTGGATCCACTTCATCGCAAAGTGCGATAAACTTGAGAAGGAAGCGTGAGATTGATCAGGAGCGATAATTTTAAGAAGATTTTCGTTAAAACTTAGGGATATTTAGCTTCTAATAATTTTTAAAACGATATTGGACATATTTAAAAAAATATGTATATTTGCTTCGTTAATATTTAAATGAAAGAAATGGATTATTTACAAACTGCATATTTTCTACATTTTTTTTTTATACCATGCGTGATTTGTTTTTCACTTCACATTAACACGTTTGTCTCTATTTTTTTTATTTGCTTTTATGTTTTTATGTGCTTTTGTTATAGCTTTTCATTTTAAATTTGTTGTGTAACTTAAAAAATTTTCTTTTCCATATGATGATATATGAATTTGAATATTTTCAAAAACAAAACAGCTCATGTCAAGACAAATTGCAAAATGACGTTAGAGAATAGCAACTGTAATATCTTTACGAGGAACCAAATTCATTTTTGAACGTAATTGGACAAAGCTGATTATAGCTTAAATAACTCTGGTGTGTTGTGATACCACCTGTTATTTATTTTATGAAACATAAACAGTATTTCTTTCAAAACTTTCTTTTAAACTTTTCTGATGGAAATCTTATTTTATCTGTTTCTCTGTAGTGGCATATAATATGCAAAACGAAATTCTGAATTTTTTTAACACATAATCCGGGGATTATATACAAGAAAATATGGTACTTTGAGAAATAATTTTTGTTATGTTTATTCAAACAATTTAGGAATTTTAAATGTTCAAGTATATTGATATATTTTTAAGTTAATCAAAAAAGAGTAAAGAGTTAATTAAAAAATATGTGATAACTCAGTATGAAATATATTGAAATGCAGAAGGCATGCATATAATGTGTTGTGTGAAAAGTATTTATGACTCACCTGCCTTGAAGTGGTTAAATCTTAAACTCATTTCTGTTACATATTTCAAAACACTAATCTACAGTCTCCTTTTAAAGTATTTTAAATTTAAAATTTCAAAACTTATCAGGAATGTTAGATTTTTACCAAAAGCTACATGCTTGCAAGAATCTGGGCTTTGTAGAATTATCTGGGAAACAGTATTAAATTGATTAAATAATATCTATTAAAATTTTTTAAATATGGATGTTAATGTTTACAAAAATATCATAAGTTGTTACTCAAAATATTTATTATACAAGGAAATCATAATAGTTGCAAATTAAGTTCTCAGCATGTATTAAAATTGTCATTATAAATTATTTTCCTAGTTATCACAGCATTTAAAAAATGTTTATTATGGTCCCAGAATAATTGTAGTCTATAAAATTGTTAGTGAATATAGATAGTTAAAATGAAAAATTGTGTTGATTTAATTAAATATTAAATGAAAAAAAAATACATGTTTCATATATAGTGTTTTAAAAGCTCTAGGTGATTCATATATAATGTTTTAAGTATTATTGTAAATTATAGAAACTAGTCAAAAAGTAGTTACTAAAACTATGAATGAAATTATTTTATTTAAACATTGGGATTCAAAAGATTATCACTATTCTTTTTCCTTGCTATTGCTGTCTGTTGCTTGTCAAGACCATCTCTCCAAGTTTTCTTCACCTAGTTCTATTCTATGCAATTGCCCACATCGATTCACTCTTTCAATATTCAAGTCCTTTTCCAACCCATTCAGCCATCTGTTTGGGTTTGTTCCTCTTTGCTGTTTTTCCTCTATTTTGGAGAAGGTGATTCTTTTTGTGGGAAAGGTGTTTTCATATCAAAATATGTATACCAGCCACCTAATGCAATAATTGTTACTATTATTTTAAATAAAAAAATCTTGTTAAATGACTTATTTTTATTTTTCATTACTGCTTCACTAAAGTTTTATTTGAATATATATATATATATATATATATATATATAATGTATTAATGTATAAATATATCTTCTCTTGTTTTACTCATAAAAATATCATAGGAATTCCATAATACATGCTATTTAGCAAATTTTTGATATTTTTATGTGTTGTATTTTCTTGTTCAACAGATTACATGTTGAAAAAGTTTTGAATTTTCTTGTGTTTATTATAAGCAACCATGGATAATCTGATAAAAAATATTCTCTTCCAGAAAAGCTTACAATAAAGTTTTAAAAGAAATGTCGTTTATATTTCATAAAATATATAACAGATGATACTACAATTTTGCTGACTTATTACAGCTATAATCAGCTATATCTAATCATGTTTAACAATGAATTTGGTTCCACAGAAAGATATTACAGTTATTGCAACTATCATCATTTCACATTTTGTCTTGATCAGCTATTTTGACAATATTCAAATTCATATATATTCATGTGTAAATGAAAACTTTTAATTTACATTGCAGATTTTAAACTGAAAGCTTGAAGGCAAATGAAAAAAATTGGGTCAAAGATGTTAAGGTAAGTTGAAAAGCACATTCAGTACAAAAGAAAAAAATGCGTTCAATGCACATTTCAAAAATAATCCATTTTTTCATTTAATTATTAATGAAAGAAATAGGTATATTTATTTTTAAAATATATCTAACTTATTTTAAAAGTTATTAAAATCTAAAAATCAAAATATTACAATCTTTTTTGGAATTATCACTCTTGATAAATCTTGTGATTTTATCTCAGTTTAAAGACTTTGTAATGATGTAGATTCAAACGAATCTTCATCATAATAAATATTTTTCTGTACACATATTATTATACTTTTAATCATAATATATATTTTTTATTTTATGTGACACCATTGCCAAAAGTATATATTTTTGACTATTCGCTAAAAAAATTGCCTTAGATTGTATGCCATTGCAGATCATGCAACTTTTTTCCCTTTTATTTGAAAAAAAGATTTTATTGATAAAACGCCACTGCCAATTATATGTAAGAAAATATGGTATTGTTAGATTTGTGTTACCGTGGAAAATTGTTGCATTCTTTTAATAGACCTGTGTACTCAGTTTTCAAATTATAGCTTTTATCATTGTAAAAAGTTTCAGTATAACCACCAAATTTTCCTGTATATAATCAGCAGCAGTCTATTATCCATAGGGTTTTTTTTTCTCAAGTGAAAGAAAAAAATGAGTTGAATAATCTGCTACAATTTTTTAGTGAACAATCAAAAATATGTACTGCTGATAATATGTCTTCACATAAAATGAAAATATATTAAAAATAAAATAAATTGAATAAAAAAGTAACATTTATTATGAAAAAAATCTGGTTAGATTCCATTCGCATACATCTCATTGCCAAGTGTGACAAATTGAGATGGCCATTTTTTATTTTCTATAACTTTTAGTTAAAACTCTGCTGCACAACTTAAATGTTTTGGATTCCATATGATAATGTATTATTTCTAAATTTCAAACTTCAAGAATTTCAGGAAAAAAATTTCAGATCAATGCAAAATACAATTTGTTGTTGTTGCCAAGTTGTGAAAACTTTGAGCACCATCTGTTATTTATTTTTACCAAACATAAACACCATTTCTATCAAAACTTTATGGTAAGCATTTTTGAGAGAAAATATTTATTTATGGAATTATTTTGTGCCATAAAATGCAACAAAATTATTAAAATTTTAGCACGATCCATGGATGTATACAGGAAAATACTGAACATTAAAATTAAAAATATTTATAGAACTCAAAAGGTTAGAAACTGATTAACATTAGTAGCTATTATTAATTAGCAATTATTGTTGCATAAATATTAGAAGTCTTTATTTAAGATATTCTGTAGAAGTTTCATAACTTAAATTGTAACATCTTTTTGTAAGATGAATATTATTGGTGCAGAAATTTGTACTATAATGTGTATTTATAATTGTGCAAAAATCAGTATAAAGGAAAACTGATGTGGTATAAATTCAAACTTAAATAAAAAACCTTTGTAAATGTAGCACTTGCATATGATTAGTAGAATTGTCTATTGATTTCTTTAAAAATATTTTGTTAATTAATAAATATTAAATATTGGAGATAGTTGTGTATAATATGTTGTATAAATATGCTTTGCAAAAGTTGTAACTAAAAGTTACTTTTAATATCTTAAAGTTTCTAATAAGTTTACATTCATTAACGAAGACATGGCAAAAATTTGAATTGAAAAGTTGAACACTTGTAATTTCTTGAAAATATATTTTACTCCCAAAATATAATTTATAATGCTTTTTCTATTATTATTGATTAAAAAATATTTAAAGAGAGAAAAAAGAAAACTATGGAAATAGAAATACTTAATGAGCCTTTTAGATATGGATTAAATCTATTTGAAATTTTGATTTCTGGATGGTGTATCTCAGGAATGGGGTACATTTTGCATTTCTGCTGGAGTCCCAAATGATCTTCCATATTTGATATTAAATTGTATAACACAATATTAAATGCAATTAAATGTTGAGAGGAAAACATTCTGGGGAGCATCTTCTCCATTTTGAATCTTTTGCTACAAATACCCTATCAACCAAAACATTCTGTTGAATCTAGTAATACAAATGTTGTTCGTCCATGTTTCTTGTTAACTCTAGTAATAATTTTTAGATGCATATTTTTTACTTACTTATAAGATTAACTGGATTTTGGTTTGAAGAAATTTTCATATTACATTAAGTCGGTAATTTTTTACAGATATAACATTTTACAAACTATTACAGTATTTTTTTAAAAACATTTTTATCAGCAGAAAGTATACTAGTGCATCTGCTGTGATGACGCTAATGACAAGTATTTGACTCTATTGAATATAATGTTTACCTTGTTACTTGTGTTTTCCCCACATGAAAATAAATTAATATTTATTAACAAATCCGATTTTACAAACTATATGTGAATGAAAAATACTGTATTTATCAAACGTTAAAAAATGTTTTAAAACATATAATTAAAAATTCTTTATTGTTTGGTTACTTTATTGCAAATTGTACAATAATCGGTTGTACCATTTGTTTTATGCATTTAATTATTTCATAAAAATATTAATAATGAAATAATATAATTATAATGAAATATTATAACATAATTATTTGCTTTAATAACTATTCTTTTTTCAGGTTCTGCTTACAAGTGAACATTTAACAAATTTTTATTTGTAAATGTTTTTATTTTAGCTTCGCCTTTTGCAAGCTGTTATCATTGGTAAAAAATAAAATTAGAGCAGAAGATCTTGATAATCCTGTGTTTCAAGAAGTTTTAACTGCTGGTCAGTCATATTTGATTGCTATAAAAGTAAATATTTTTATTTATAAATTTATGGATTATGAGAGATGTAACAAAAGATACCATTAACTTTAATTTTAATTGGTTATTTTTTTTATAAATCCTATTCTAGACAAATTGGCATAGTTTTTTTAAAAGCAGTTGAAAATTCAATATTGTTTATTGTCTCTTTGGCAGTGCTTTACAATTGTGTTTGTATACAGATTAATAATATCTAATTTAAAGTGAATATGCTGAAGTTCTGACTATTGTTGTAAGAAATTCCTTATTTAAAGAGATGTTTTTATTTTAATGATAATTTTTTGTATGCATTTAAATATCTAAAAGTTATTTTATTATCACAGTTTTGAAAGAAAAGGAATTTAATGCTTTTATAAAATAAGTCAACTAAATTAAATTTATTAATCATAATTGATAGGCTCCTCAAAATTACCCTGTTGTATGAAATTTTATTGTACAAAACCCAGAGCCAATGAAGAATAGAGGGTTCTCTTCTGAAAACTTATCAATTTGTTTGAATAGTATGCTGCTTCTTTCTGAAGTTTTGATTCCTTCTAATGAAGTCTATTAAAAATTTGATTCTAGATTTTTAGTTTACTCAGTCTTTTTTTAAAATTTTTTCAATGTTAAATTATTAATTTAGCTATTTTCTTCAATACCTCTTGTCTGAATCAATTTATTTATATCATCAGCTGTTATTTCTATTAAATCGGCTTCAATAATTACTTCTGCTTATAATTGTTGAACATCTACAATTATTATATCAATATAAAATCAACAAAGAAAATCTAATACTATATTTTTAAAAGTTATATACAACAATCTTCTGTTTCAATTGTAAATAGCTTTGTCTTCCAACTTGGCTTTAATTTAATTTTTTAGGTCTGTTAGAGAGAAAATGCTGATGCAGTGCTTGCTAGAAAATTGCTTCAAGTTACATGATATTAAAGTTCTTTTTGTGTAATATGTTTTAAGGTATACATTGATTCAACTGTTGGTGCAACAAGCTATGTTGGGTTGAACAAACAGAATGTCAACAACTATTTTGACATTCTATTTGCTCAAGACTTATGAGTGGATGCTATCTTTTACAAAGTAATAATGAGCGAATTCTGAATTTAATTAGGAATTAGTTTACAAGTTAAATTTTTCCTTGTAAATGTATAAACAGCACTCGCTATATTATTTATCCTCATCATTATCTCAAGATAATTTTGTTTTTAAATATTTTAAATAAAAATTCTACTATTCAATGCCATATAAAGTTGTAAATATTGAAACCTTTTAGATAAATATATCAAAAGTTGTTAAAACTTCTCTTTATAGTGGTTAAAAATGTTATTGCAAAAAATTAATGAAGAAATGCTGATTTCATTTAAATATTTCACTTATAAAACTTAAAATTTTGTTTAGGATTGTATAAAGTATATAGTTGTTTAAGTTATGAAAATGTAATGTTTTGATATATTTTTCAAGCAATCCAAACTAAAGCGATAAAGTGAAATTTTTTCTAATTTTTATTAAATTTTTTTAGAATGGTGCTTCATCATTTTTGGATTCTGTGAAAAGAAGCTTTTCAAAAGAAATTAGAAACTCTAATTTTAATTTGAATAGTAAATATTATTTTATATATTTCATTTCTATAAATATTGTTTTTATTTATTAAATTTTCATTTAATAGATGGTGCAATTAGGTTATTGGTAGCAGGTTAGACAAAGCATAAGGCTAATATTTGCTTTTAGCGGAGAAAATTCTCAATATTCAAAATCATGACTTATTTAATTTCAATAAATTTTGGATATTCTGTTTATTAAAACATCTTCTTTGATTAATTTAAATTAAATATGTTGTATGCAATAAATTCTTTTTTTGTTAATTGTTCATGTAAATTTATTCAGTTAACTGTATTATTATCACAATAATTTTTTCTGATTACGAAAAAAAAAGAAGAAAAATTGTCAAGTACTACACTGATGTATAAAAACCATTCTTAGGATATAAAATTGCTGAAAATTTTCAGTTAGTAAAATTATAATCTAAGATTTCTAATGCATCTAAAAATAAAATGAATTTAACTTGAAGAATGCTTATCAGTACATATGATTATTAACGAAACTTTATAAGTTTAATGAACTCAGATAATTTTGTTAAAAATGGGAATGTTAAAAACTTTATTCCATCACCTTTTAATTGTTGCATACATTTTCCCTGCATTAAATATTTGATTTCTAATTGGAAAAAAACAAAATTCTTAATATAAGAAAAGATAAAATTCTCAACATGAAAAATAAAATTTACAATTAAATTGAAGTTTATTATATAGAAGTCTCCATTGAATAGTGTTACCTCTAAACATTCATATCAGTGTTTAACATAAAAAAATTTGAAACTTGATGATATTATTACTTGTGCAAATTGTTAATGTATTGTTTTATTTGAGAAAGTCTCAGACAGTCATAATTTATTTTTTTGACTTTGAGATCTATGCAACTTAATTATTAAAAATAATTCCAGAATTGGAAATGTCATGAGCACTACGTATTGTTATATTGTTACATATGTTATATTGTACATATTGTTATATTTAGCACTAACATGTGTCAGCTGGAACACTTAATTATTTATATTTAGATTTACTTTTCGAAAAGATTGCATTATCTGTAGGTCTTTTCCATATGCATGTCTTTTCTGATGCTTTTGGATTTCATGTTGTATTGTAGAAAAAAATTATTGTAATCAATGACCATTACTGTTGTGTTGAAAAATCTGACTGTTGCAGTGAAAGTTGTAAAAAACATTGCTTAATATTAGCTATGTGAAAATTTATCAAGTGTCTAACATGAAAAATTATTTATATGCATGACTTCTAATAAAATCATAAACTCCTGGTTTTTATTTTATAATTAAGACTGATAATTGCAAAAATATTAGCTAGTCACTATTTTATAGTTTGCAATAACATATAAAATGTTTACAATTCAATTATTGTTTTTAACAGCTTGTGTGCAGAAATGCATTAACAGGGCTGTATCTTTGACTCCAAATATCAAACTTATGCTGGCAACTGGACAGATTCCTGGAAAAGAACAAGGATTACCATCTAATGTTGGTTACACAGTTCTTCTTCTACGAGGAAATATATTAGCTACTGCTGCTCAATTTTTAGGAGTGTATAAATTTTCAACAGAATTTTATTCAAACTCTATGCGTAAATTTTATCCAGAGTCTTGGGGTGAGTTTTAAAATATTAAATCCTTATTAAATATCAAAAATTATTGGTATTTATTTTAATATTTTTAATTTTATTTTAATGGGTTTTTAAAAAATTGCTTATATTAATTCAATATCTATCATGCTAAAATTTAGTAAATATATATGTATCAGTGTGACTGGGTGTGCATATGTTTGCAATTTTTTCTCTTATTATTTCAATTTAATATTAATATTATATATTTTGTTATTACTGAAAATAGAAAAAGTCAAATTGTTAAAAGGAATTTAATAAATCCATTATTAATCAACCTGTCTTGTAGCAGTTTCAGTAAAAGATGACAAAAATGTGAAGATATTGTTACTCAGTAATAGTATTGCTAGGATAAGAATATATGAAATGAATTAGATATTAAAATGCATCTTTTTGAAAACTAAGTAAAAATAAATTAAAACACTTTAAAAGATAATATGGGAGACGTTTAGCATACATAAGATATATTAAGAAAAATTATTGAAAAAATATTGCTCTATAATATTTTTTACATGATGTCACATGTATATGTAATTAGCTTAGGCACAAATATATAAAAAAAATAATATGTTTGGATTATTTAAATGTATATTTAACTATTGACCAAAATTTACATTAATTTTTTGAAAAAAAATTTATCCTTAAGAAATTACATTTAAATTGTTGAAGTTATTTTAAGTAGTAAAAACGATGAATAAATAATTTATTTTATGATAATATGAGAGCAACAAGCTATTAAATTTATGGTAATATTTGGAATAATTTTTATAGGAGGGAAAGCAAATTAGTATCTTGATGTTATTGTGTAGAAATAATTTGTAACATAGTTTATATAAATAAACAGTATTAATTTAAAAGGATTTATTAAACTTCCATGGA
Organism: Latrodectus geometricus; assembly: GCA_026290005.1. Lineage (NCBI taxonomy): Eukaryota > Metazoa > Arthropoda > Arachnida > Araneae > Theridiidae > Latrodectus > Latrodectus geometricus. The sequence goes on along the minus strand of JAPDSC010010412.1, from coordinate 213,323 downwards.
GATATGCTTTATCATACACAACTGAAAATAAAATTGAAGAAAGCAATTAAAGTGTCAAAAAAAAAAAAATACCATTTGATTTCTGCATTATATCTGGAATTGAAAGAAATATAAAACTGCAATTTTTTAGAAGAAATCATGTTCAATTTATCACTTTTGAACAATTAGAGAAGACTATTACATTTTTTTTTTTTTGCTGCATGATATTTGTCAGAATGGATTCTTGTTATTTTTCCATATTTCTTCTCTTGTGACTCATTCATGCACCACAAATGACTGAAAAGTATGGAAAATGACAAAAATTGTGATATTTTACAAATTGATTATAATATACAAATTATGATACTTGAAAACAACAAAATATGAAATTACTAAAATTAAAATCTGTTTTAAATGATTGTGTGTGATTATGTGTTGGGTAATTTTATTTGACATTTAAATATAAATTTGTTATTAAAATTGTCTAATAAATTTAACAATTAGCATGTACCTATTGATGCTAGAAATGGGGCATCTTTTTGCAAACTGGTTCTTAAAAACCAGCTTCTTCTACAAAACTAAGAGATGGTAACTTAGAAAAACTTTTGAATTTTCTCTTTCTCCAGCTCTTAAACTGAAACTGTTCACTTTCCATCAATCTGATAATGTTCTGTGACTGTTCATTGCTGTGTAAAGAATTGACAGTTACCTTCCCTTGCTCTTTAATTCTTTACTAGTTCTAGCTCAGACCTTGATTCCACCTTGGTCCCTATTTCTTGCTCAACCTCTTATTATATTGTCTTTCTGAGCTTTTTATTCTTTTTAATTTGTTGTCTCATTCTCAGCATTATCAACAATAAGTAATGCAACTCATTATCTTTCTCATCAATAATTTTTAATTATAATTACAATTATATGTGTAATGATAGTTTTATATTATACTTGTATTTATGTTTTTTGTATGCTTAATGAAAACTTATTTACCTGATGTTTATTTATTAGTTCATAACTTCATTCTTAATTAAAGTTTTGTTTTTTTTTATGATTCCTGAAATTTCAGAATGGGATTTTAACCATACTTTCCTTATGCTATGAAACAGTATGCCATTTCGATGAATATCTTATGTATTAGAACGTTTCGATAAAAATAAAAGAAATAACTTACTTAATTATTCATAAAGTTAGAAAATGCTACTAGAAAAGTCAGTTTAAAAAAGAAAGCTAACACATACAAAAATAAATTATTTTGAATTTTTAAATATTTAAAATTTTCACTTATTAAAAATAGTTTTAAATTCCGAGGAATTGAATTCGTTCTTGAATGTAATTGGACTGATTATTGTTGAAATAAGTCAGTGGATTCCTGGGGCCACCTGCTTTTTATTTTATGAAACATAAACATCATTTTTTTCAAAACTTTATTACAAGTTTTTCTGATGGAGAATATTTCTTATCAGATTATCCACAGCTGCATATAATATGAAACTTTTTAACACACAGTCTGTGAATTATATACTGAAAAATACAATACTCAAAATAACTGCATCACACTGTTCACGTGAGTCTACAATGGGCTGGTTGATTAAGGCACCATTCTCACTATTTTAAAGTAGTGACTTAAATCCCAGCTTAACCGAAGTTCAATCATTCACAAAATGCGTCTGGATCCCGATAAATAGGTCATGGTTGCAATGAAATAATACCTATGTGTTATGATAAATCAAGTATTAGAGGGTCTTTTGTTTGAACCACGTTTCTAAATTATGAAAAGTTACATCCGATTACTTCCACAAAGTGGTAGATTCCAAACTCTGGGATAAGTACAGAAAGTATGCTGGTGCAACATCATTGTGTCACTGTCCACCTAAGATATTGTGTAGCACAGGTTAATATTTCCAATTTTTATCTAAAATAAAACAGCTATTCAAATTTAAAATAGGGAGGGCGTTTCTATTCTGTTTTAAAAGTAACGATTTTATTAATGTAAAAACTAAATTATTTGGTGTTCCAATATTATTATGAATATTGATATTTTTAAAGGGAAAAGTATTATTAAGATAAGTGTATTAATTAATTTGATTCGTAATAAGTCTTTATGTGTTGAAATAATTTCAGAATTTTGTTTAAATTAATTTTTAACTATAATTATACTTTCATTAACTAGTCCTTCTTCTTCTTTTGAGCTTGTCAGATATGTGGCACCTCTGCATTGTTGCATTTTCATTAACTATTAGAAATTATAATGAATAATCAGGAATTAAGGAAATTCTTCATTAAATGGAAAATATTTTTATAGTCAATAAATTATTGTAGTATCTTCTTTCACTGTTTTTTTTTTGCTAAAAGACTTTTCCTGTATATGTTTTGATTATGTAAATTTGCTTAATTTTAGGTTTTTTATGTCCAGTACAAACTCCAGAAGGTGAACATAGTGGATTATATAATTATTTAGCATCAGAATGCCAGGTTATCCTTTATTTCTTTTTTATTCTAAAATAATTAACTTAGAAAAAGGCTGCATTTTATTTTTTAGACATATTATGATAGATGTATATTTACTTCTATAGATTAAATTGTACTTTATATTTAAATTTTGACATTTTTTTATTTAGTTAGCATCTTACTATATTTGGAATACATTTTTATTTATAGGTAGTAGATCTGAATACATGTAAATTTCAACTTGATGATATATATAAATTTGGTGCTTTATGTTATAATGACCCAATTTTGCTTACTGGTACTAAGCGAACTTTAATATGTGTTGATGGAAAACATTTTGCGTGGATTCAGTGCAATAGAATAGAAAATTTTCTTCAAAAATTAAAATCTGCCCGTGATATGTTTGACTCTGTAAGTTAAAATTTTATTATATTTTTTGTATCCTTTAAATTAAAACTTGTATTAGAGATTAATTATTTTAATTATAATATTTATTTATAGATTCCTACAGTGACTGAAATTGTGTACATAAGAAAAAATGATCATAATTTATATCCTGGCATTTATATTTTTTCATCTCCATGTAGATTTGTTAGAAAAGTTATTGATTCCACATTAAACTGTGAAAAAACAATTGGAATGTTTGAACAATTATTTTGGAATACAAATGATGTAAGTAGTGAACGATTATGTGCATGTGGTTGCTTCAATGAAATATTTTCAATTTGCTTTGTAATTAAACTCTCTTTTTTAATATTTTTAGCATTATTACTAATGTAGTTGATTTGAGTATCTTTGTTTTAAATATAATGGTGTGTTTCACCATTGTATTTAGTGGTTTAACGAACTATCATTTGTTCAATTATTGAAACATTTCTAACATACGCACAAAACAAATTACTTAATTTATAAAAGAATTCTCATAACTCTTATTTAATTTTGCAAAATTAAAAAATGTTACTTCTTATTTGAAAATTTTGTCATTCTGTTATAAATCTTAAATGTGATAAAGAATTTTATAAATGTATAAATAAAAGCTAAAGCTATGTGAAATTTGATATGGAAGTTCTAATGGGAGTTACAGATATTTTGAAGAATGAGATAAATAAAGAAAAATAAAAGGATTGGAAAGAAAATATGAAAAAAAAGTATTACTATATTAAAAGGAATCAGAAATTAAAAAAATATGTTCCAAATTCTCTAAATTGAAAATGACAAAAGGACTATATGTATTTGTTTATAAATGTATTAATTGGTATACAAAATGTCATAGATTTCTTCTTTGTATGAGACTAATGAACTAAAAAATAATATTTACGCATGAAGTTAAATAAAAGAATTCAAAATCAGTAGTAAATCATCACTAATTCAAATTATAATGTTATTTTAACGATGGTGATATTTTGTGTACAATAAAATGAAAATGAAAATCATAATTTGAAATTAATATAAAACAATTATGTGCTCCAAGATAGTGTATGAGTGGAAGTATTGTATTAATGTATTGAGAAATGATACATTATATGAAATTTATGTATATTTGATAGTGTAAAATATTAAATATCGAAATCTAAGATATTAATTCTGAAGACAACTATTTCAGAATCAAGTCAGTCAACTTGAAGAATTTGAAGAATCTTCTTTTTTAAGTATATCTGCAAGTGTTATACCATTCAGTGAGAACAACCCTTCAACGAGGAATATGTTCTCTTGTGTGGTATGTAATAAATTTTTAAATTTTTATTATTTTTCATTGGAGAGATTAAAATTAAATATATATTTAAATTAAATTTATATTAATTAATATAAAAATATTAAAATTAAATTTATGTTAATTTTTTTATTGAGGAAAATGTTATAAAATAAATAGATACTTAATTATTTTGATAATAAGAAAATAATAAATATAATTGGGTTTTTAAAGCTTTTATATCATTAAAATGTTCTATTTCTGTTATTTAAGATATTGTAAGAGCAAAAATATCTTACTCTTATACTATCCTACATTATCTATTTTTAAACTAATTGCTTATCTTTAAGAATTTTGATAATAAATTATCTTATGTTTAAAAGTGAAATAATTGGTAATATGTACTTTTGAATTTAAAGAGGAATTTAATTTAAAGATTAATATATATGTAAAGATAATTTCGTTAATGTCCATTTTGTACAGTATGATCACTGTTACCTTAAAATAAAAAATTGCACTTATTTTGAAATTTGAATAGGAATGGTTTTTTTTCTTTGTATTATTTAAATGAAATTAGATTTTTATCATGTGAGTGAGATTTGTCTTTTAAATGCCTAAAAATTCAGTGCATTTATCTACTTTTCTGATTTTCTGAACATGCAGTTTTTTGTGTACAATAATTTTAATGTACCAAATTTAATAGCAAGAGATGAAACTTTTCATCTTTAATATCTAATTATGAATATTATTGGTTATGGACCGGTTTTTTATCCATCAATATGAGGTGCTTTTATTTTAACATTTTGTATGATAGTAGATTTTGAAAAGTTTTTATTACGTACAATCTTCATATTTTTTTCTCTTTTTTCAAGTCTTTTCTTAATCTAAAAAAAGAAATGTATATGCTTTGGCATAACATATGTAACTATCAACAGAATTCAAAATAGGGAAATATTTCAAGAGACAACCTAGGGAGAACTTGAGAAGCAGGCTAAAAAGATTATATCTACTTGAAATTTTCCAAAAAATAAAAACCTAATATTGATAGATCCAAAATCTATAATAGTTATTAATATTAAAGATAATGAGTTTTACATTCATGATCTTAAATTTGGTAAATTAAAATCATTGTACCCCAAAATTAGTTTACCTTTTGAAAAGTAAATTATTTAAACATTGAAAAAGTTATTATAGAAGAAATAAGTTTAAGAGAAATAGTAAGAACACTTTATTTAGAGTGCAATTTTTCAGAAAATGCAGCTGTTCAAAGAAGTGTTAGTTCAAATCAATTGAATTACTTAGTAATACAAAATGATATAACAGGCAAACTAGTTTTAACAGGTAATAAGATGCTTTAAAATAGTTATTACATATTACACTTTTTATTTTCACAAATAAAATATTACACTTTTTAATTTCACAATTTAATTTTTCTAACCTATAAATTTAGTTTTGCATCAATGTAAATTTAAATAGTGCTTTACTTTTAAAATTGATATCAATTAAAAACTTAAGTGTTTTAAACCTTTAGCGACACTATATAACAAATTTTCTATTGATACTACTGCCCCTGATGAGTTAAGGCCTTTCTTTCATTCTTTTCTTTCATCCTGATCTATTTTTGTTAGGTAATTGATCTCCAATTAGTTACTTTTAAGACCTTAAAATTTTCCTCTACACAATCCATCCATCTCAACCAGGGCCTACCGCTTTCTCAAGTTGGCAAAAATTTGATTGAAAATTTTACATGTTAATGGTAAAGGAGTCTATTCTGCATACTAATCTTATTGAATGTGATGATATCTAAATCTGTAAATAATTTGTATAGTTCAAATTATGTCGATGTCTCTAGACTTCATTTTCATTCACAGCACCAAAGATTTTTCTCAGAGTCTTGCATTCAAAGATAGCTAACTATTTCATCTGGGTTTTCGTTAATGTCCATAAGTGGGTCTCAGGTCCATAAGTGAGCAGGGATTTAATTATACTAATGTAATTTTGGTATTTTTTCTGCTTAATTTAGATTTAAAAAAAATTGCATAAGCCATGATTAGGTGCCAAAGTTCGTCTTTTAATCTTAATACCCAAATCATTTTGAGTATTCATATTTGAACCTAAATATAAAAAGAAATATTAATTTTAAATTTATAACCCCCAGTCTCTAAAAATTTAAATTCTTCTGGATTTTTAGTATTTAGTCTTGTTTTCCCTAATATAAGGGTCAGTCAAAAAGTTAGTTGCACTGCCCAAGAAAACAAAACAGGATTAAAATTTTACTACAACTTTATTGTTGTTTTAAAGTTACATTCAAAATCTACTTTTCAATAAAAACACCTCTGTTATTAATGCATTTGTTGAGACATGGTACAAGTATTTCGGTTCCTTTTGCAAAGAAATCCCGTCCAATGTTCGATAACCAATTTTTAAGTTGCAGCTTTCACTTCGGCATCCAAATAGTACCATCGCTTTAAAAGCTCTTGTTTCAGGGAACCAAACACATGGAAGTCAAGAGTGGAAAAGTCTGGACTATAAGGAGAGTGATCCCACACTTCCCACCTAAACTTTTTCAAAAGTTCACACTTTGTTTTTCTGCTTGTTGTCTTGCATTGTCATGCAGGAGAACAATGTCTTTCAACAGTTTATCTGGCCGTTTGTTTTAGTGTTTCACAGTAAGAAGATGCATTAATTGTGGCACCCTTTAGTATGAACTCTGTATGCATAATGTCTCAGTCGAAAAACAGTCTCCTAATCACCTTTCCTGCAAATGGAACTGTTGGACACTTTGTTTGTGTCAGGGAACTGCATTGTTTCCACTCGAGGGAGATGCATTTCGTTTCAGGTGAGAAGTGGTAAATCCAAGTTCCATATCCAGTTACAATTTTGTCCAAAAATTTATTTCCTTCCATTTGGTTATATTGTAAAAATGCAAATGCTCTTTCAAAACATTTTCTTTCTTTTATGTTCCACAGTCAATGAATGTGGCACCACTCAAACACAAACTCTACGAAATTTAAGGTAATCAACACTACTGTGAGAAATATCCAGTTCATTTGAGATTTTGTGTATTTTTATACATCTGTTTGCAAGAATGCATTCATTCATGTGGGCAGCGATTTTCAAATTTGATGCACTTGATGGTTTTCCCTCATTCTCAGCATTGTCAATATCTGTACATCCATTCTCTAAAAGTTTATTAGGGATGCCCAGCTCAGCATGAGCTGCTGGTAGAAAGTCACACAATCATAGGCTGAGTTGAAGTCAATAAATTGAAGTGTAATTCAAATCTGAACTATCTAAACTTTTCAAGAATTCGATACAAATTGATGATTTGTTCAGAGCTGGGTTTTTTCCTTCTTGAATCCAGTTATGTGGATTCAAGAAAGAATGGTAGGTTAAGAAGAAAAAGAATAATGGTATGTTTTATTGCAAAGCCAGAAATAGAACCACATAAAATCACACTTTCCTACAAACTTCCAAAGAATTTCAACAAGATACTTTGGTAAAGCTTAGGCTTATTTATAAAACATAAGACTTAAGCAGATTTTAGGGCTCTGAAATGGAACATGCATTCATACACATACAAACATATGCACACAGGTATTTATAATCTCAAATTCCTAAAGCAATTTCTTTACAAGTAAGCTCTAGCAGTTGAATTCAATTTCTTAATATAAAAGACAAACTATAAACTATATTGTAGATTTGTTTCATAAGAAATGAACTGTGAGTTATGAAATGGTTCTGTTACAAAACTGATGTCTTGTATTTTTGTCTTTTTTCATTTTCTTTTATAAAAAATGCAAAAATTTAATGTGTCTAGAAAATTTATTCTCATAGTGTTATCATTTCCAATTTAGCAATAAAAGCTTTGAGCTTTTTCATGCCGCCCAGAAATTAGTGTGTCCAAAGACAATACATGCCTTAAAATTTCATAAAAAATTCAAGCACTACCTTTAAGCAATAATTCTCTTTTAATGAAAAAGACAACAAAATTGATGTCCATTCCTAGTAATATAAAGATTAAAAATAATTTTTCCTTATCTTAATTTAGTCATATTTTAAAATATTTTTTGCAGTATCATATTTATTTTTTGGAAAAGTATTAGAAAGGAATCTAAAATAACTTTTTGAAGCATGGAATGTAACATGGAAACTTTAGACAGTGCAGTCAGCATACCCTTAAATCTAATATTTAGCAATTTTAGATGTCAAAAATGTCGTTTCTCTTAAATGAATTCAGAAATAATGTTTGTAAAGAATTCCGATATATTCTATAACTTAAAACACACAGGCTATGATATGTTAAAATGTTCATCATTAATTTCAAATTAATCATTTGGGTACAAAGAAATGAACTTGTGAAACTTTGAAATGATTAGATTATTATTGTAAAGTGTTTTTAAATTGGTTATGTTTGAAAATATTGTGCCTTAAAAATTGTATAAATAAATAAAAATGTGTTCAAAATTGAATTGTATATTTTTATTTTTTATAAATAAATAAAAATGTAAAATGAGTTTTTTTTTTTTACTTTCCAGAAATCCAGGCAAGCAATAGGTTTTCCATTTACTAATTTGAAGTTCCGGTCTGACACAAAAATAGCACAATTAGTGAATCCTCAAGCTCCAGTACTATTTACAAAAACCTATGAAAAATATAATTTGGAAAATTATCCTATTGGTACCAACCTAATCATTGCTGTAATTTCTTATTCTGTTAGTACTCTTTACATTTGTTTTTCTTTCTTGCAATATTATGATCATTTAGGTATATTATTTTTGATCTATTAATATTGGGTTTTAATCTAATGGAAGTCTTTTAATACTATGTTTCTGGGCAAGGTTGGCATCAAATTTGCCACTTTCTAAGGAGAGTGAATTTTCAACCAGTCTATGGCAGCAGTCTACTGATTTAAAAATGACTTTATTTCTTTGAAATTCTTAAAAAATCTTTTGCTTTATTATTTTCCACACAGAAACTCAAAATTTTAGTTTGTTATAACAGTCCTTACATAATTAAGATTGTCCTTGTAAAAAATTTTTATATTTAGATTCGGAAAAGAAAACATTTTGTAGAACATTAAAAAATAGAATAAGCATGAATTATATATGAATGAAGGAAATATTTTCTAATTACATTTGAATCTTTTGTAGCTTTAAATAAAATATCATGCTTACACAATATAGAAATGTATGGTATAAAATTATTGTCTTCATTTTTCTTTGTCTTGATTTTATTAATTGCAGATATGATTCTACTTTATTCACTGATTCAGTTTAATTAAACATTATTTTAATATTAGTCAGTATTTTATTCTTTTTAACAGTTTAACTTACACTTGTAATAAGGATGCTTTGACACTGCATTGTTAAGAGCCTTATGCCCTAAATCAGGCATGTGTATAAAGTAAATTAATTGCCTGTTGGAAAAATTATCTTAAGTAGTTAGCTGTATTATCGTATTGAAGGAAGGCTATCCAGAAAACTCCCAAGCTCCTGTTGTAACAGATGTACTTATCAAAGGTAGAAGTGCAATATTACCTCTTACTTTCAACTGTTTCTGGAAGCTTTCATTTTGAAAAACATTGAATTATTATCACTTGTTCTTATTGAAAATCTACTATAAATCATAAATTGAAGTTGTATTAACTCTTGCATGTGAAAAGGGATTATAGAGGACAAACCCAGCTAATTTATTTATGAATATGTGAAAAGTTATTCTATTGGGGGATTATACTTTAGATTTTTTTTCTAGACTTCCTATTTTAGGTATTATCAGTAACATTGAATCTCACAAAAATATTTTTTAAATAAACTCTATTCTTGAAATTTGTATCTAAAATTCCATTTATTCATTTTCATGCTGACAATGATTTGATAAATATGCATTGTAATATTAATACTAAAATATTTGTTCCATTATTTTGTCGTAGATATATGTAAAACTGTTTATGTAAAAAAGAGACATACTATGCATATAGTTAATATTAAAGAGATATCTGGATAAAAGCAATTTATTATCAATTTGACATTAACATCTTTTATTATTGGTGTTAGAAAAATTTCAAGCAAGTAAAGGAACTATTTGAAAAGAACTTGTGTCATTTAAGATCTATACTTAGCTTGAATGATAAATATATATTGTTTACAGGCTTGAAAGATAATTTTCTCCATTTTTAAAAAACTCCTATATTCTATATTACTAATGATTATCTGATTAATCATCTTAAAAATTATATTCTTATTAATCATTTTAAAAATTATCTATTTATTTTTTAAAAAAACTAGTTTTTTCAGAGTTTTTTAAAAGTATATAAGAATTTTCTCTTATTACTCCCAAACTACTCAGAGTATGTAAATATGTATTTGCTAGTATACTTGTGGAAACTGTATTTATAGCCAATAACAAGATTGTGTAAAAGTTGTTAATTATAATCATTTATAATTTCGTTTATAGCTTATTTTTAGTTACAATTTTTATTTATAACATTTAAAAATTATTTGAGAATGATTATATCTTAATATTTATAATTCAATAATACCATTGAAAATTTCATGCATACTACCAGTATGTATGTTTATTTAATTGCATTTAAAAATTAATTTTGAATTTTTGTTAAGTGCTGCATAAAATTTTTAGTATATTTTTTTTCTAGCAATTAGTGAGAAAATAATTTACCTATACAATATGCTTTAAATATTTAGGTTATATTAAATGAAAACTTTGCATGTTTAGTATATTAAAGTCTAAATGAAACATTTTACTGCATCCATAGGGATATGATATGGAAGATTCAATCGTCTTGAATAAAGCATCCTTAGAAAGAGGACTTATGCATGATATGGTTTATAAAACAATTGTTTATGATTTTGAGGATTTGGCAGCTGATTGTCATTGTAATGTTTCAGAATTGTACTTTCAACTGAATCCTGAGGATCCTGTTATTTCAGAATTCCTTGACCCTCAAGGATTGCCATATACTGGCGATTTTATTTATCCAAGTGACCCAATTTTAAGGTAAGTTTAGAAATTTCATTTTACTTTATGCTGTTTTATGTATTTCTTAACTTATGTAGTAGTTTACTGGGCGATTGAAAAAATTTGGTTTCTAAAATATATTAAGCTTAAAAAGCTAAAACATCAAAGGAAAGGAAAATTGATGTTTGTAATTGTTTAAAGTTAAGTTTCATTTGTAATGTGATAAAAAATAATGATATTTAAGATTGAAAAATAATTTTTCATATTTCATTTAAAATTATTATACCATATCTTGAGAATTGGCTTGTTATCAAATGATTAATATTTTGGCCTTCAGCTCAATCTTTCTGTTATTCAGCTGTCTCAGGTGTGAATGCAATTGCAATTCAGAATCTTATTTAAACTGTTGATTCCAGTCAATTTGATTCTTATTTATAAAAATATTCTTAGATCAATAAAATTATTAATCAAAATGGATTGTTAATTATATATTATTATTAGGTTGCAAAAATCAAGCTTTTTATGAGTGGAGTTACGCTATTGCCAAATACTTGGTATAATGAATTGAACCATACATTGAACTACATAGTTCAATAAAATGTTTATTTGCTATTTAAGAAAATATTTTATTTTTATAAAAAACAAAATTATTCTCTGAACATTCCAATGTATTATATTATATGGGCATATATGAGTTCATAATCACACTTTTAATATGATTTTTTTTGCCTTATTATCAATTATAACAAAAATAATTTTCTGTTTAAAATTGTGTAGATGATTAAATAAGTACTTTTGTTATACTTAGGGTTAACTAAAATTGTTATAATCCATTATGCAAATTTAAATGGGTAAATATTCTACTCATTTTGTTTCTTCAATCACATGATTAATTTATTCTACTCTAGGTGAATATAAAAATTATTCTTTGCAGATTTTAACAAGAATAAACTTTGCTTTTATTGTTGTTTGCTAATCTCTTAAAAAACCTCTAGTCACTAATATCCATTTTTTCCCTTGATTGTTAAGGTCTCCATTGAATTCTATAATCTCAGTTTTTGTTTTTCTCACTTAAGTTTCAAAGACTATTGAAATGCATTTTCATAATATCATCAGACATATATATTGATTGAGGCATCTAGTTCAATATATTAATTTAAATGTATTTGAAGATATGTAGTTATAATTCCTGTATAGTTCAGACTTATAACTCTTTCTCTAGCAGTTACTTTTATTTTTGTCACTAAGTACTTTAATACTTTTCTCTCAAATATTGCAATATGACTTTTTTATATTGTAGCTCTCCAGGTTTCAGAAGCATATGCCAGAACAATTTACTTAAGATTTTTGTAGAAAAATAACTTAAAAAAAAAGTTTAGATTTTAGAAACTTTCATTGTCCACAAAAATCTGATAATCACGGTGTAATTGGTTATGGATTTGAAGAAATCTATTGTCAGAAATAATGATTGATTTCAAATTAGAAAATGTCTTAATAACTTCAAATTTCCAGATAGTGTCTGAATTAGTAATTCTTAAAATTTATTTGTGTTTTCCGCCTTTTGATAGTTAAAGCAATTTAATTTGGAAATTTCTTTAAGGCTGAAAATGCTTCTCTTGCTACAAGGAGAATAAAATTAAATACATATGAACAATAGGAAATGCATTTTCAAATATTATTTTGTGTGTGTGTGTGTATATATATATTGATTGAAGATGGATCTCTTGTGTGTGTGATAGTAAGAGTTATTCCCTCCTTTTTTGACAAGCAAATACAACACCATTATATTATTGAATATAATCAACATAACGTTGATCCATTAAGGCTCTATGTACCACCACTTGTGTTAACTGGCTATCATAGGCTGTGCCCCATACCATTATGCCTGCTGTGTGGACAATGTGTCATGTAATAATGGGGGGGGGATGAAAGTTTACTATTCAGCAGGGAGTCTCCACACTCGTAGGCAGTTATCAACTGTCCCCAAAACAAAACAGGATTCATTATTAAGCAACATGTTCTGCTAATCTGTGAAATTTCAGGTTGCTGAGGCTTGATATTGCTGTGATGGAGTCATCGATGTTGTGGTGTTAAAGGTACTAATACACAAAATGGGTGTTTGGATTGCAGATCCACTTCTACAAAGCATCTGGAAATGGTTTGTGAAACAACTGGTACCCCTATACATCTGTGTGTATTGTGTGACGAGTTACTATGAGACCCTCTCACCTCTTCATCTACCTGGTTGCCAGATCCGGAATGCCACACATGAGTACCATCTCATGCCTACTTCTCCCAACATGTTCAGATTGGGCACTTTGAATGATTGACCTGGCGAGAAACATGGAATGTCGACCAGTTTGTGGTTTTCAAGCCAATGATGAGGTCCATCTCAAATTGGCTTAACTGGGCAAAATGTCTTCTTGCACATTTCCCTAGCATTCTTCACTTTCTAAAGTTCTAGCATCAGCATGTGATTGTCAAGTTTCTGGATCTGCCACTCTGCACCAGTTTATATAGAGCTCATTTCCTAATTACCTGGTGTGGTTTTGCTCATTTGCACCAAACTTGATTCATTGGTTCATTTGCATTTTGGATTTCATTGTACTTATTTGCAAATTTTTGTTCTTGTACCTATCTGCTTTCTTGGTGCACTATTTTCAATGTTCCTGAGTGTATTTTTAAGTGCGCAGGATTAATATTTATAGTAACCTCTAAATGGTAGATTGTTTATTTATTGTTTATTAGTTAGTTAAAGAATAAAAAATACTTTCAGAAAATTAAATTCGAAATTTGATAAGTTTTTCGTAATGCTGTTTTATTTTTATTTGCTTAAGCTTATCGAATTGTGTATTTAATTTTTAATATTTCTGAAAAAAATGCACATAAAATTGAAGGTTATCATACAAAAGATTGAGCTTAGTTATTATTTGAAATTATTTTTGTTTATCCAAATTGTCATTACGTTTTGAAGTTTATAATACAAAATAGTTTAACTGTTTAGTAAAATATATATTACGCTTATTTTTTATCACATTTTTTCTGATATTTATAAAAATCAATGTTTATAGTGTTTGCTCATCAAAGAGTGGAAAATACATCATCAAAACTTTCCATGAGAAAATAAAAGCACGTATAGAACAAGTAAAATTTTTGGGAGTTCCTGTGTCTAGTGGCAAAAGCTTACCATATGAATCGAAAAAGATATCTATTACTTACTGTATGAAGGTAAATGTTTATATGTTTTATGTAATTTTACAGTCTGCCAAAAGAATCATGCAAACAGTTTTAGAATTTTGTGCAAACAAAATCAAATTTTATTCTTAATGTTTTACAATAATGTACCATTTATAAATTGGTATAAAATCTATTAGAATATAATAAGTGGTTGATTTCAAAAATTTGGTAATTTGTACATCATATTTATAAATTAATCAATTACCTCAATATTACAAAATGATTACCATGAATTATAAAAATAAATTCTTTTTTAAAAAAGCGAATGTTAATCATTGAGTGACAAACAAACCAACCCAATCAGTAAAATTTTGCAAATCTAAGTAAAATTAATTTCAGTGGGAAAAGTTTTCTTATTTTTTTTTTTTTCAAACGAAACCACTTAAAATATTTACTTCTGAAAAATAAATATTATTTAAAAGTGTATAAGTGTTAAATCATGTTGATTTTTAACTAAATTTTTATTTTTAATAATAATAAAGCAGCTGATAATCTATAGCAGCTGATGAATTTTATATTTGAATCTTATTCTAATACATCTTTTAGAGGGTTCCTGAAGTGGGTGATAAATTTTCCAATCATCATGGTCAAAAAGGTGTCTGTGGTTTTGTCATGAATGATACAGATTTACCTTTTTCTGAGAGTGGAACAGTTCCTGACATATTATTTAACCCTCATGGTCTTCCAAAAAGAATGTCAATAGGTATAAATTTTTTCTTAATGTATTCAAATGTCTGTTAATCAAGCTTTTTAATTTCATTTGGCGTATTTAAGAAGTATATCATTTTATGCGTATTTCAATGTATTTCTCAACATAAATAATTTTAAAAAATTAATGTTAATTATCACATTAGCATTAAAATAATTTTTATCTATAGTTAAAATACTGCTATTAAGTGTTTTCATTTCCTTTTCAGGTTTTTTTTTACTTTAATATCAATGATTAAAAAATTATCTTACTTAAATTAAAGTTAAAGGTAAATAGATCTTTAATGTGTAAAAAAAAAAAAAAAAAAAAAAAAAAAAAAGTAAAAGGGATTATTTTTTTGCCTAACAAAAAGTAAAATAAATTAAATGTATCAAAAATTAGTAATATAAGGTTCACTCATACATCAGTTTCTAATGCTATAACGATTCTTATTAAGCAATTTGTCAAATGTGCATTCTGTGGAATTTGCCTTTGCATTTCAAGTTTTCATTCACATTTTACAATGAAAGAAATTAATTCTTTTTTTAAATTCTTTTTTTGTTTTACATTGACTTATCTTTCTGCATCTTTTACATCAAACAACAACTTTTATAAAATTTTTTTGGGGAAACGGTGAAAATTATTGCATTGATTATTGCCTTTGTATTTCCCAACTTACCTTTTTAATGTCGGTGTTTAATGGTGTCTAAAATCTCAGGAATATGCTAATTTATTAACTAGTAAAATATTACATTTCATGTATAATTTTTGTCTTGATGACGTATATACAAGCTAATACCCACTCTTTCAGCGTACAACACTAAAATAAATCACATTTCATCTACATAAGCTCTTCCATAAAAGTTGGCTTTAGATAAAAAAAAAAGAGATCAAACAAGATTTTCTATTAGTTAGTCTATCACAACCTTATGTTACAAGCAGCATATTTTTAGAAGTCAGCTTTTCTAGTATTTCTTGTAGACAGTGATGGTTGAATTTGGTGCTCATAATGAAACTCACCATCAAGCCACTTTGCCATATATTAAGCTGTTTTTATTTTGAGATTTTTTTTGAGATGCTATAAAATTCCATTCTATAATTAGTTTTGATATATTCTAGGATCCTTCTACTCTTATATGTCTTCATTTATGCATATGGTATATTTATTCAAAGGAAAAGGTCACTTTAATTTGTTTTAAGTAATTTCCTCAATTAAAAACTTCTTTTAATATTGCACAATAAAAAATTTTCGAACTAATTTTAAAATATGTTATGTCTTCTAAAAATGTTTTAGAAGATCTGCATTGTATCACCTTTTTACTATAGTATTTGTATTGCATGTAATATTACCTAAATTGCTTCTGACAAAAATTGGCTTCTTTTACTCTAGATATGAATTATCAATTGTGAATTTCTTGCCACTTATGTTCAACATTTTTTATTGGGATCAAAATTATATTCAAGTACATCTTACTTGTTGCTGTAAAGAAAACACTGAATCTTACTTAATATTGATATAGCACATGGCCAGTTCCTAAAGTTATATTTAAATAAAATTATAATTCTCATAGGTTTAAATATATATCATAAAGGCAGCAAATTTGTTCTATTCATAATCAAAATTTAATATATAACTTTCTACTTGATTAGTATCTACTTGATTAGTAAAATTTCCTGAAAAAAAAGAAGAATTAATAAAATAGAAGTTCAAAGAGTTCTAATTCAAAGTTCAAGATAAAGTTCTGAAAAAGTTTTTATGTTTCCAATGGGTAGAGATGTTGTAGGGTTCTTTTCAGCAGACCGTTGGCAGTTTTCAATTCATAGGAACGGACTTTGTTATCTCGCCTAATATCAACCTTATATATTCTGCCTAGTATTTATTCTTGACATTATTTTCAATAAGCACAACATCTCTTACCTTTAGTTCACTTTAAGGATGAGGATTTTTCAGAGAGTGAGCAGTTTTCAGGTTTAGGAGATACTGCTGCTTCCATTTATGCCAAAATTGTTTCATAAGCAAAATCTGATATTTCTTTCCTTCTTTTCATCAGCGATGATCTGTTTGATCCATTTTTAATAAGTTCGGCAAATGTCATTGGATAAATACTTTTTCCATGACCGAAATTCAAAAAATGCATAGGTGTCATTGGCTGTAGTTCATCATTTTCGTTGTATACATAAGTCAAAGGACGTTGGTTGAGGATGGCTTCTACTTCCACAAGCAAGGTTGAAAGTTCTTCATAGCCCAGTTGAGCTTTACCAATGATTTTCCTCAAACACTCTTTTACAAATTTCACTAATCGTTCATAAAAGCCTCCCCACCATGCTGCCCACTTTATTATGTTTTTCCTAATTATTGTTTCTTTGGTGATAAAATTTAGGAATTTGTCACTAAAAATTATATAGTGCAGAAAATCAACTTTTTCATTTTTAGCCTTTTGAAATGTCTTGGCATTGTCCAAATATATCACTTTACAATTATTCTGTCCAAAAATCTTCTGAAAGCTCTCAAGAAAGAATCAGTGGATAGATCAGAAGTGAGTTCCAAATGTGAGCTCTTGTTACACCACAGGTGAACAAGACAATGTAAGATTTTCAGCTACCATTAACTTCTTTGACATAAATAGGTTCAGCAAAATCCAAACTGTACATTACAAATGGAGGTGTCTCATTCACTCTATCTTTGGGTAGCGGCTCTGTTATTTGGGTTCTTGGTTGTAATGAGTACTTCTTGCTAATAAGACAACTTCTGATGATGTTCTTCACTAATTGACGCCCTTGAGGGATCCAAAAATGAGCTCTGATTCTAGCTAATGAGCAGGCTACACCACCATTAATGACTTCTTTATGTTCTTTTCGAACAATTAAAGTGGTAAACCAGGAACTTTTAGCCAAGATGATCAGATGTTTTTTATCAATGGACAAATCTCAAAATTCTAATCTTCCTTCAAGCAGTAATAATTTGTTTTCGTCCACATAATATATGTTTTTAACTAGTGGAGAACTTTTGCTAACTGGCTTCCCTTCTCTCAGTGGTTTGCATTCTTCTCTGAACCATTTCTCTTGTTATTTTCTGATCAAGTAGTTTTCAGCAACTATCAACTCTTCTGCTGTTAATGGACCTTGAACACTGTTCTGTTTCTTTAGTTTCATGACAAATCTGTTTACTCAAGCAGCAATTAGTCTTTCGAAATTACTACATTTGCTGATAGCTATTGGATTTATCAGTTCTTCAACTCGGCATGAAGGACCTGATTAGCTTTCTTCTTGTATTCGAGATCATCTGTTTTTTTCCCTTTAGTGTCTTCAGGTTGTGGCCAGGACTCTTTGGGTTGTAGCCATTCTAGTCCCAGTAGCCAAGAAAGATCATTAAGTAGTTGAAGAATTTTAGCTGCTCTAGAAACGATATCAGCAGGATTCGTTGCTCCTGGACAGTGATACCAATTCGATGGTGACAATAGCTTGCGAATCTCTTCAAATCAGTTTCTAATAAAAGGTTTAAACTTTTCAGAGGCACCTTTAATCCAAAAGTAGGCAATTTTCGAATCTGTCCAATAATAAGAAGGTATATCTAAATTCAGAATCTTAAGAATGTTACTTCTTAGTTTAGCTGAAAAGGCTGCCCTAAGTTCCAATCTTGGCAAGGTCAAGGTTTTCAACGGAGCTACTCTGTTTTTAGAAGCAACAAAAATTGTTTTGATTTGTTGATCGAATGTTGTTGTATGCAAGTACGCAACTGATCCATATGCTTTTACACTAGAGTCCGAAAAATGTGTAGCTGAAGACTTTTGAAATTATCAACTGAAATTTCAGCAAAATAGTAGAAAGATGAAACCAATGTTTGCATTAATTTTACATGATTTGATTTATAACTTTAATGGCATAAATACAATAAAAGAAAATTTACTCTGGACACTTGATACAAATATAATTCTGCACTAAATTTATTGTTATTCATTTTATTATGTCTTTTTGCTGTAAGTTTAAAATTTGACATTTTTGATAAAACTTATAATTGTGGAAAAATTCTTTGCTAACGATTGCTGAATATTTTTATCTTTCATTTTTGAATTCTTTATTAGTTTAAGGAATAAAAGTTTTCCTAAAATTAATATAAAAGATATTTGTTTAAAATTAAAATACAAAGCTATATATTAAAACAATTTCATATTATTACTAAATTAGTTTTTAAGGTAATAAAATAAAAGAAAAACTCATGTATGAAATAGGCAACTGACTATATTTAAACTTTAAAAGTGCAATTTAAATATAACAAGCATATAAGTGTTTTCTCAATAATAATAAAAAAGTTATTTGTATTTTTCTATGCCAAAAGTTTTATTTTTAAAAAGTAATTCCTTTGCACATCGCAAAGTAGAAAACTCAGAAAATTTTTATGTGATCAAATATACCTTAAGACTTTTCACATCTGGACTTCAGGGACGGAATCTCTTATTAACATTTTATTCAGAAGAATGCTGTAATGCATCCAAGTTTAATTTCTTATTTTCATTGTGGTTTGTGATCTTCTCTTCATGTTATCTATTTCTAGAATGTTATCTATTTCTTCAAAACATTTTTTTTAATGTACCAATCTAGAAATTAGTATTTTTTATGTATTTTATAATCTATCTTTTAACACTATGTGTGTGTCATTTCTTAGCTACCTAAAAATTTCTAATGTCAAGATCGTTTTTCTTCTATATGTAAATTTTAAAAAAGAATTGAAAATATTGAATCAATGTTTTTTAAATTTTTGTCAATAGTTTTAACCCTAAAGCTGTCCTAAAATCAAAATTAAGTGCTTCTTAAATTATAAAGATGCCATACCCTTTGATAGCTAATCTATTTTACCTTTCT
The DNA here is from genome assembly GCA_026290005.1 of Latrodectus geometricus. Taxonomy (NCBI): domain Eukaryota; kingdom Metazoa; phylum Arthropoda; class Arachnida; order Araneae; family Theridiidae; genus Latrodectus; species Latrodectus geometricus. Next base: position 193,449 of record JAPDSC010010412.1, on the reverse strand, counting down.
TTAATAACTTGCTTTAAATGTTTTTGTCACAACTTTTTATTTGACAGTTATTTGAAAATCATTGTATAGTTGTCCATAGTTAACTCATTAATGCTATTTTTCTCTTATTGTATTTGTATTCCATATTTACCACTACTTTAATATGTTCATTTTTATCGCTTTCATCTTTAAGAGAAGTATTGGTTCACAATTATATAAAATATTTCATATCATTCTTCTGAGATAAAGGAAAAATATTTTCAAAGGGAAAAACTTTGTTTTATCAATTTCATTTGAAATTGTTTTTATAATAGCCATAAACCATCTTTCCTAACATATTCAATGACTGTAAACTAAAAATAATATCCAATAAATATTGCTGAGTTGAATTGGACATGGCCTTAAGGTCAATTAAATTATTGTCACATAACTTTTCTGACTGATAATAGCAACTATTATTTCTTATAGTTATAATTCTAAATTTTAGGTTGTACTTTATTGTTTATTTTTATTAGTGCTAATGGTTATGTATATCAAGCTAAATTTCTCAATTATTTGAAAAATCCTTAATCAACCAGATTGTTAAATTGAATTATGGCAGATCAAACAGATCTTTTAAAAAGGAAGATTGAAATAACTGTTAAACTTTGTAATTTAAACATTTTTAAATATGTGATTTTTTTGGAAGACAATTAAAAGTAATTCACATTTAATGGAGGCTAATTTTGCATGCAATTCATATTTAAATAATTGTAAAGAATTAAACAGAAAATTATCCAAATTTATATACAATTTTTCACTGTGTAATTTAAATAATATTTTCATAGTTTCATTTCTGTTTTAATTTGGTTTAGTAGTTATAGTATTGTAATGATTCAATTGAATGCTTGTATAGAAATTTGTTTTTTTAATGAAAAATAATTAATATTTTTAATTAGGAATGATGTTGGAAATAATAGCAACAAAATCATCCCTTTTGAATGGTGAAAAATATTGTGTTTTACCATTTGAATTTACCGAAAAAGAAACAGCTATTGATAGATTTGGAACATTATTAGAAAAAGGTAACTTTAAATAATATATTAATTTTCATTTGAAAAGTGATATAATAATTTTCATTTGAAGAGTTTTTATAGCGACAAAAATAATTATTTATGTAATATTTTTTTTTTATCAAACAGGATTTCATTTTAAAAATTAGCTATAGATACTTATGTAAGTTTATCAAAAATGAACTTATTCTCTTGTAATATGAATGTTTCCGTTAAAGAACTATTATCATTTATGGAAAATAATCCAAACTTTTATAGTTAATATATAATTCCCATTTAAATATTGATGTTGCAATTACCAATTTTCTATTTCCTTATTTACTGGCATAAATAAAAGTTTTGATGATCTATAAACAAATAAAAATGAGCTTAATTTTAATTAAATAATAAAATGAACTATAAAACTGTAATATGTGTCGCTTTTTGAAATAATACTTTATTTTAATATATTAAAATTATAATAATGTTTCATATTTATGCTTATATTGTAATATTATAATCATTCAGAAAAACATAATACACTGCATTATAGGATTATATAAATATGATAATTATTGAAAAAATTGTTTAAATATAAATTGTAAAAAATATTTAATTTCTATATTAGAATAATTAAAAATTTCTACTCACATTAACTATATATTTAATTAAAATAAACAGCTATTTTATAATTACAAAAATATAGTATTAAGAGAGTGTTTTGTGTTTTGCAAAAATTCTGAAGTAGCAGATAAATAAAAGTCAATTTTTCTTCTCAAACATTTAAAAATTATTATTCTAAAAATATAAACTTTTTGCAACAAATTGTTTACTGAGTGTTATTTTTTACCAGAAAAAGCAAAAATTAAAAACTTTCCATTTAAAATCATATATTTGATATTTTCATTTTGTAAAATTTATCAAATTTTGAATTTATTTTAAGTAAATATATAAAAGTTCATTACATATTAAATTTATTTTAAAGAGAATTGTGTATATCAATTTATTTGCATTCAGACATTTTTAATTAAAAATTATTATTGAAGTTTTTATTTTAATAATTATGAATGCAATCATATTCAACATTTCACCTGTTAAATTGATGAATCTAATTAAATTATTTAAACGTTATTAAAAATTTATATGAGGATTTATTATTTAATCTTTATTAAGAATATTTTCCTTTTGAAATCAACTAAAAAGGTATTTTTTATATCAAAACTGAGTAAAGAAATTTAATTTCAAGCTGGATATTTTACATGTTCTTACAAGAATTTTGAGAGTATTTCTATGTATTAAACTTCCTTTTAATCATTATAATAAAATTACATTAGAAATTGCATACTTATTATTATTGTATTTTAATATTTATATATTTTGTCTCTTTTTATTAATTTTTTTGTGCTTAGAAGAATTTTCGAATTCTAACATTTTGCAATATTCGTCTTTATTTTAAAATTATGCAAAATGTCAATATTATAGAAATTCATTTTCTCATTCTATAGGTCAATTTAATGTCAAAAACAAATATTACTGTGGAAATGTTTTCATATTTTCTCATGTATGTCAGTTAAAGGGTCATACTGAATATATATGTATAGGAATTTGAAATGCTCATTTGTTGTCATTAAATATATTTCTGAAACAAAATTTCTTAAATAACTGTTTAATATATTGATATTTACGCATGTACATATCTACTTACTCATATTACTATTTAATTCTAGTTTGTTTATCCAAAGTATAGTTAAAATTTAGTAGGTCTGTCATGTTAGCCCTCATGTACAAAATTAAACTGTAGAATGTTAAAAATTTGGTAAAATGTATAGTTAATGTGTTATATTAGTATAAATAAATACTTGTTATTTGATTTTAAAACATTAACAATGAATTTCTTTCCTTTTCATTAGTTATTTTTGTATTATATAAATGTCAGTTAAAATTTCATATGTAATATGAGATATAAGGTAATGTTAAAAACATTTGTGTTATCAAATATTATTAATTTTGTACTGATATATATATATATATATATATATATATATATATTTATATATTAACATATAAATATATTATATTGAAAAAAAAAAAGAAATTCATTGTATTTTTATGTCAGCTTCAAGACTTAATTTTGCATATTTTTGATTCACTTTGAGCAAATTGTTTAAAACAAATTTGAATCTGATCTTTAGTTTCTAAATGATATTATTGCTATGTCGGTTAATTTTGATCATTCTAATGATTTATCGACATTTTTGACTCTGAATGTACCTGTGTGAGGTTGAGGTGTAGTTCTAATATTAAAGTACCTGAACAGAATTGAAGAAATCAAAATCATATGTAATTGCTTGTTATAGAATCAATAGTAAGTAATATCAGTATTAGTAGTAATAACATTCCCAATTTTAACCGCCTGTCTTATATTTTTGACTCCATTAATAAAACCTAAAATGTACAGAGTTTTCTCTTTATTGATTTACATTTTTAACTTTCCATTCATAAATGAATATACTAAAAAGAAAACAGTAAAAGTATCATTTTAGTACAAGATGTGATCTCTCCAACAAGCATAAATCTGAAATTGTTGGATTGATACTTTATGAGATATCAAATCACTGCAGCCATTTACCAAAAAATGACTGGGTTCTTTTTCTCAACTTGATATATATAAAATTGAATTCAATTAATCAAATTATTTAACATTTTTTGTTAAAGACACTTAAATTTTTTTCATTTTCTTTTTTCATCTTTAATTGTTTTATTTTGATTTTAAAATGAAAATATTATAACTGTTCAATGAACTTAAGTTATCATAAATCTTTCTGATAAAAAATGTTTCATGTGGAAAATACTGACTTAGGTTATGAATGAAATTTTTCATCTAGAAGTGCTTTTTTTTAAAAAATAAAAAATATATACTGTTTGTTTTTATTTCATCTTTCAAATAAACTTATTTCCTTTCATTTGATTACAAATTCTATTTTTAGTATCTATTTTTTTATTTATAAATTTTTATAGGATGCTTATCTTCTTGGTTTTATTTATCAGTGATAAATAAATTTAATATTGCTTGTAATTATTTTCCACTTAAATAAATGGATTTGTTTGTGTACATTTGTTTATGTTCATTGATTTTTGTTTATCATTTTCATATCGCAGTCATTTTGATCACAGATTAATTTAACTGGAACTACAGTTTATACCAAATTATTCAGTTATCAATTTGGCCTGATTAATAGATATTTGTTATATAAAATTTCATATTTAAATTTACAGCTGGATTTGATTATTATGGAACAGAAAAGTTTTATAGTGGTATATCTGGAGAAGAACTAGAAGCTGACATATTTTGTGGATCAGCATATTACTTAAGACTTCATCATATTGTTGAAGAAAAATATCAAGTAAGTATTATAAAATATTTTGCTAACTTTATATTGGAAAACTTATTTGTTAAAATAAACACATTAAAAAAAGATTTGTTTAAAAGTGCAGTTTTTTACTAAAATTTAATTGTATTAAATTGAAAAATAATATCTTTCATTATTAGTCTATGAATTATTAGCAAAAATATCTTTTTCTCGATACTTTTTCTACTTTATTGATATTATTATTAATATTACATAATTTTTTTACACAAATTTCTTTGAAATTATCTATGCATAATTGAAAGTATCTATACATAATTTTAATTAATAAATATAGAGTTAAATAATATAACAAACAAAATTTGATTACTGTTGAAAAAATTAAATTTCATAAACATTTCAGTAAAAGTACAGAATTTTGATGACTACTATATTTGGGTATATGCAGAATTTTCTATGAAGAATATTTAATCATTGAATCTTGATTAATCTTTCTAGATATAATTAGATAACATTAATTTTATGTATATTAAATTGTAATACAAAAACTATCTGCATTTCAATAATAGTGCTTCACAACAGTGATATGTGTTTTGTAAGTAATAAATATAATTTTTATTTAAAAATAACATTTTGGTTTATTTTTAAAGAGCATATGCATATTCATCCAATTGTTTTTTTAATAGGCAGCTTGTTCTAACTGTGTTGTATTATGTCTCCTGTTAATGAACTGCAAAATTGAAGAGTTAATTATTTTTATTTAAGCTATAATTATATTTATTAATAAGCATCTACTTATTGATGTTGTATGTGTGGTCAATCAACTTATTTAAGACTTTATTTTAAGCTCAAAACAGTGTTTTCCTGTTTTGATAGACAAATAAAGATGTAAATAGTGGTAAAACATTAAAAAATTGTTTTGTGCTTGCTTGAAGGCAGATTTAAATATTTCAATCTTTTTTTCAAACAGAAATTTTTTTATCTATGCGTTTCAACACAAGTTGTGAAAAAATATGTTTATATGTCCTGCTTGAATTAAGTTATAATATCTAAAACCACAATAGAAAAAATGGAACTATGGGATATCCTATTTACTGTATATATTAGTAGTAATGAATTATATATGTATGTTCAGTTTGATTATTATTAAAAACCCTAAATTTACAATTTAATAGAAAAGCAGTCAGCTGTTGCATAGTAAAACAGTATGAAGCATAGATAATTTCAAATAAATTTTGTGTAACAAATAATTGAAATTGACCATCGTTATTGAAGATGTAAAGCTCATTGTGCTGGAACTCTTCTATTCCTTATAGAAGGGACTTTATATAAAGGGTGCTATGTGGGGTTGTTCAAAGTTTAGTAAAAGATCTTAAGAATTTGCTGACACTTGAGTTTTTAGGTCAGCTATTGACTTCAGTGTATAAGTAATATGTGGAATATTTGCAAATTTATTACTGTATTAAATATGCTGCAATTACATAAAGAACTTATTCGATTGTAATTTACACTTAATAGATATATTAGTGTTAGATTACACAGAATATCTAATACATAATTTTATTAAAAATTAAAATGCTTGTAACTTTGAGTATGACTTTCTTTATTAAGGTTGAATCTGTAAATGAAATAGATCCTGCTACTCGACAGCCTATAAATATGCATTCCGGCGCTGTCCGATTCGGTGAAATGGAACGAGATGCTATTTTATCTCATGGTGCTATACAGCTTACTTTAGACAGGCTGCTTCACAACAGTGATATGTGTTTTGTAAGTAATAAACACAGTTTTTATTTAAAAATACCATTTTGGTTTATTTTTAAAGAACATATGCATATTTATCCAAATGTTTCTTTAATAGGCTTTAGTTTGTTCAAACTGTGAAACCGTATTATGTCCCCTGTTAATGAACTGCAAAATGCATGACAAGGGAGAAAAAGATACTATTAAGGAACTGGAAAATAAATTTAATATTTGCAGAGTTTGTAAAAAAACTGAATTCTATAGGATTAGAATTCCTCACGTATTTTATTATTTAATAATTGAACTTTCTTCTGTCGGAATCAAACTTGAATTGTCTGAAACTATGCAAAAATATTCAAAATACTTTGATTGCATTGTCAACGATTAAGTTGTTTTTATTTATGTTACAAAATTTTATCTCAATTTATGTATTTACAAAATATCATGGCTTATTTATTATTTTTTAAATGAAGTTATTTTATAAGAATATACAATTCCGAATATTATAACTGATTCCTACATTTTAAGTTTTAATGATTTTCTTATATTTTTTTTTTTTAAAAAAAATGTTTTGATTGAAAATGAGAAATTAGAATAAAATTTAATTTTCATTCTTGATCATAACAATATTGTTTGCATTTGTCACATTTATTACCCAGAATGCCAAAAAAAATTGTTTACTATAAAATATGTATTCATGTGTAAAATGGCAAAACGTATTTTTGAGTAGGGTATCCAGTTTATGTATTAATGTGATCATCAAAATAAAACAAATGAAATATCAGATATACTTGCCAATGAATATACATTGAGATTATAAATTGCTTGTATACTTTTTTTTTTAAACTTAATCCTACCAAACATATTTTGTGATAAAACTTTCATATATTTGAAAACTCAAAAATATCTTAAAGGGTAAATTAAATCTTTTTCCTCTATGAACTTCTTAACAATATAGTGAATAGCATACACAGTCAATATCAAATGAGTGCATTGTTCAAGATTATACTTAATATTAACAAATTCATATATTTTTTAATATATAATTTTTTCAATCTAAAATATATATAAACTATCTTTTCCTCTACTTTGATGCAAAGGATTCAATTATGAATGGATAATAAATATTTCAAGATATTTGATTAACTATGTTCATCTATTTTCTTTAAAAGATATCTATTAATAGAAAAATAGTGTTGTTATCTGTTAAAGTATTTTCAACATATTATTTTTTTAAATAGTTGCCTCACTGACATGGTATTTTCAATACAAAGGATATTTAGGAAATATTTAGGATTATCTTTCCACATCACATTTTACAACAAAAAAAATTCAGTGCTCAATACACAGAACTTTGAAAAATAAGTTAAAATTATATTTTATTTTAAGAAGTGGATTGTTATTTTGTGACATAATTTTTTACATTTTGTTCAATTTTTTAATTTGCATTCTTTTTATCTTTAAATGTTATAATTGTTTAGTATAAACAAAATTGTAACTGTTTAGTAAGAATTATTTTTAATTGAAAAAAAAAATTCAAAACGACCTGTTTATACTTACTTTAAACGCAATACTTTCAACTTTACTAGTTCTAAATTTTGAATGCTTAATGTAATGAATTATAATAAATTCATATAAGTAAAAATACATTTGCATTTTTAAAATGAAAAGTATTGATTCCATAATATTAAACTACTACTTTAATTGACTCAATTAGTTTTGAAATTTCTTTAATAAACTCTTTCTAAACATTATGGAGAAAATAATTTTGCATGTAATTTCTAGAAATTTCCAAGGTTTGCATAAAATAACTTTCTATGTATTAGTATTGAAGGGATAATTTGGCTTAAAATGTTCAATAGCATTTTAATTACATATAAGCTTTGTGTTAAACAAAAGCACATTTTATTTATGATAAATTAAAATTATTTAAGAGACATATTTTAATGAGAATGAATAATGTATAAAGTTTTACTGTATTGTTGTCATTTAATTTTTTTTGGCATGTTTAACAATGAATTTATTTCTTTATTTTTAATATTCATGTGTTGAAACTTTGTAAAGTTTATAAGTTTAGTAATGATGTAAGTGACATATAAGAGCTAATTTGCAGTAAAAATTTAAAAATGATTACTCTGTTATGCTTAAAATTATATTTTATCATTATACTTTCTATCAGTTATGACTGAATAATTTATATAAAAGTAATTTTCCCTGAAAGAACTAAAATTTTATAACTATCTAGATATTATTCTTTCTCTTATTTTAAAAACATTTTCACAAGATAATTCTTTGTAGAAGTTTTTCCACATATTCAATCTAGTACCATTACAAAGAATTCTTACACAGATATGTAGCGAACTTTGGTATTAAGAAATATTTTAACTGTTATTTTTATTGTTGTAATTATATGCATGCCTTCAATATTATTAAATGAAATTAAAGGCATCAATTTTTATATAATAAAGAAAAGATAGCTGGAGGAATCGATGTAACTACATTGTTAACACCTTCATCCGCAAATAATTTTTTCTTAAAAGAAATACAATATTATATCTAATACAGTAATTTATCCATACCTTTTTTTAATCCAAATTGATATATATAATTTTTAACTATTTAGAATCAGGCAAATTTTCATTTATTTTTATTTTTTCAAATTTTTCTTACAAAACATAAATTCTCATTTTTCTGTTTCAAATATACCGATTTTTTTTTCTAATCAAACAATATAAATTTTAGAACTGTAAATATAAAAAATATTTTGCTTTGCTACTTAGCATACTTGTTGTCCTTAACATAATTAAATGAAGCATTGCATTACATTCTATCAAATATAAATTAACAATTAAATGTTTTTTTTAAACTTCAATCATGTATTCTTTAACAAAAGTTAATTCATAACATCTGCTAAATTTTTTTTATTCTTTAAATTTAAGATAGGATAATATAAATTTATTTTGTTACATTTACATTATTGTGTCATAAGTGCTTACAAAGCTAATTACAAATGCACTTGGGCTGATGCACACATTTATATACTGCAATTTTTATCTGAGAATCAATACTCAATTTGTCAAGCAATCATTCATTTCCACTAATGAATCATTGTTTGTTTTTAGATATTCTAAATTAATTTAATGTAATTTTTCAAGTTATACACTACATTTGTTAATTGTTTTTAAATTAATTTGTTTTATTGTTATGAAATATTTTTTTGTATATTTTAATTTATAATGGGAGACAGAAAATTTAATGACAAACTATGATGAACCATTTTTTATTAGTTACCAAGTATTTTTTAATACATGTACCTGATTTTGAATACACTAATCTACAAAATTGAAGTAACTGCATAAAAATCCATGCTTATAAAATTTATAAGTATTTTAAAATTAAATTTTATTAAAGGAACAATGAAGATTTTTATCAATGTGAAATAATTTTACATGTATGGAAAAATAATGTTTTTCAAATAATAGTAAAAACTTGTGTACCTCATTTCATCTATTGAAAAAAGTTTTCAACTAAATAACCTTTTAAGATGGTCTCCATAATCACAGATGGTTTTATTAAATGCATAAGATATTCTCTGGTTGACCATTTTATAAGATTTATAAAGAAAAAACTTATGTTTAATAGTAACTTGATTCAAAATTCAAATTATATAATTTTGAAACAATGTAATAGTTCTCCATTAAATCCAATAAATTATTGTTGTATCCTTTCAGTGAAGATAATTGAGTGCTGATGGAATTCCTGTCATTGATAAATGCTTTGATTGGGATAAGTTTAAGAATTATAACAATCCTTCTTCTATAAATAGCATACTTAGTATTTAATTACTAGCTTTAACTTAAAATAAATATAAACATAAAACTATCGTCTGTCAAATTTGAAGCAATTTTAAAGAAATTTTTTTTATTCTTATAAATTTAAAAAATCAAATTTTTAAATATCTTTTCAATATGTGTATTGTTATTATATATTTTACTCGTAATAGCTTTTAAAAAGAGTTTAATTTCTCTCATTTATTTAAAGGATAATTTTGCTTAGTAAAATGATGAATGATAAAATATTCATGAAAGTTATTTGAAAGATTCTTCCATTAAATTATATGAAAATAAAAAAGTTTTTTTGTGCGTGTAATTTAAGTTTTTATTTATGACTTTTTCAAATATATATATAATAGGTAAAGTATTTGGCAGTTAAATTAAATTAGAATATAATAAAAAGATTTAAAAACAATAACAAAATTATATATACTAAAAAAATATAATATTTAAAATAATCTATATATTAATATATTAGAAAGCAACTAAATATAATATGTTGTATTCCTTATACAATAAATTGACTGTTTTTCAATATGTAAAGTTACTGGCAACACTTTTCAATGAGAGATATACAAGATTTGAAAGTATAATGAATTATGAAAACTTCCAGCTCTTATATACATAAAATGTATACCATAGTCAAAGCAACCACATTAATTAATATGAAAAATAAGTCAAATTACCACATCCATATACCAAACAAATATATATTTAGAACAGTTACTCATCACAAGTAATAAAGAGATAAACATGTGCTATACTTAAATTGTACATCAAGCACAATTTAGAATAATCTCTTTTTAAAGCATACGTGGTTTATTATTTATAAATGGGTGAATAATAAATGGAAACTAAAATGACTAGAACTTTAAATTGCTGAAATTTCATTTTAGCAATGATTTTTGTGAAGCATTGCCCTTAATAAATGACTAAATACAAAATAATATAAATACAAAGTAATATATACTAAATACAAAATAATAAAGTTAGAAATAATTATTTAATATTAATATCACAATAATCAATAAAAATTTTAATGTTTAAGACATTTATTGCTTTAGATACTGCTTTAGAATTATTGGAAACATGATTTATCTAAGCAAATTCATACAATTATAAAGATAAAGAACAACATTTTTCACTTATAGCATATAACATCTGAAGTTCATATAACACATGATTGTGTATCATTAACTTCATGAATAATGAATTTTAAATTAAAATGTTGTTACAAATGATACAATATTAAAATTTAGATCTAAATTTTTCCTTGAACTGAATAATATATTTTAAAACTTCGTTTTATGTACACCTCTAATTAAATTTCAAATACAGGAATCAAATGAAAGAATGCAAATTTTGATATCTTCTGTAAGATGTGAAATTTTTTCCTAATTTCTTAAAATGATACTAATTAAATATTAACTCTTATTTTAATATTTTTTAATTATATTTATTCTTGATAAAAGGCAGCAATAAAAACTGAGAAAAAGAACTTGACTTTTAAAACTTTAATTCTCTTCCACACAGAATATACATGCTATATTTTATGAACAATCAAGTTTTTACAAACTAGTGGCTGGTTCCAAGCATGGTTCCATAGATAATTAATTCCCATTTAAAAACCAAAATTGAAAGAAAAAATTTGCGAATTCATTTTAGTAATTATCTTGTTTGTATTTATTTATATTTTAAAATTTTTTTACAATTGAAAATTTAGATTGACGTTTTTATTGGAAAATCTTAACTATTTTGAATTAAGGATAACTAGCTGCACTAATGATGTTAAAGTATTGGAATTTTTTAAACAATTTGTGTGTAATTACTTTCACTTAGTCTAACTCCTGTCTTACATTCAATACATCAGAGTATAATCAACAGCTTCAAAGTGCAAGTATCGTAAGGTACCTTCGTAAGGAATGTTCATAATTTGGAATTGGCTTATGAAATTTCCTAGGCACAATACGCTTGTCAATTTATGCTTCCAATGATGTCATTAAATAAAAGCATAATACATTTATCTGATAAGGTAAGTGAAGATGAATAACTCATACGTTAATTTCAACAAAGAAATCCATTTCTCCAAGTATTTTATTTTTAAAGAGGAGTTCGGTAACAAAAATAAGTTTAAATTTAACACTTTAATTTATGAATTTCCAATTTAAAGAACTGTTTTACTGGTCTAAACAAGTTTGTAAAAACAAATGTCTACTGCACCAATATTAAATTAACAAAGTTAACTTAATTATATATCACTTTATTAAAAATTAATCCCAATTTGGATTTTTCTTGACTAACAAAGCAATGAGATGCATGAATAATGGATCTCATCTCTGTTCAGAAATTTATTATTATTTGCTTCCTTTCCATTGTTCTATCATTTTATAAATTACTATTACGTATAAAAAAACTTTTAAATGTAATTATAGTAAATTAAAACATTCTTTTTATTTTAATGCAACCTATTTTCACATTTCCGTCAATTTGAGCAGTATATAAAGCAATATCACAAATATAATAAAAAAATACTGTTGACTAGTAATTACTTTTTAGTAAATATCTTATGTAAATTTTCGATCTAACTAGGAGGTCTCTCAGCAATTTCAAATTAATAAGTAAATATAAATTTTGAGCTATTAAGGGAGAAATTATGTATAAATAAAATTAATATATGCATTTTGTTAAAATATTTTAATAAGGTGAACATTAAATAAATATTGTAGAGCAAGTTTTGACACAATTAGCTTGAAAAATTATATATTATAATGTGTTTTTATTTTATATGTTATTCTTAATTTATGATTAATCTCACAGAGATAGGTTACAATCTTTGTGAGATTTGTTGATTTAATACTTTGAAAATAAAATTCTTGAATTAAGCTGAATTTAATTATAGATTCAAGTATTTATATTCAAAATCTTTTGGCTAATAAGATTTATATTGTATTTCATTGTACATATTTGATTTATCTTTAATTATATGTAATGGGCTTTGATTTTTCTACAAATTACAAGTTTTATCGATTTTAACTTACCACTACTAAAATATGTTATTATTTTTTAGGCCATTTTAAATATTGTTTCATCAGTAAATAATTTAAGTAACTTTTTTAATCTTTTGTAAAGGGATTATTGTTTCTTATAATAATTTTTGGTAATTAATAGTATAAAATAATATATTTTTTACAAATCCTACTAACTTCATAACAATTCTGAAGCAGCTGCATCACAAGATTTAATACTATTGATTTGGCTTAAGAGAATTACAGGAAATACTTCCGTACTATCTTAAATACATAATACATGATGTATAATTCAAATTCAAAGAAATATTCCAAAGCATCCCCATCACGTGACTAATTAAATATTGAAAACAATCTTTACAAATAGAACGTCAAAATCACTTAATATATGTTTAATAAACAAAAGTATAAAGGTAAAAAATATATCACAATTCTAATCACATGATTTAAGTAATAAGAGTAAAAAATTCTTAATCTAAAATCTACACACAAATATCGTATATAATAAAATACAAGATAAAAGTATTATATACATAGCAACAGAAATTAATTTTTTTCAGGACTTTTGGGCTTAGAACGAGATATGCGAGGTTCTATGCTTAATAATCTGGATTCTAAAGCTGCTTGCTGACTTCGTCTTACAAATGAATCTTTATCTAATCTTTGTCTAATAAGGTCACGCAAATCAGATGCGGCAAGTGCTAACTGACGTGACTGAAATAAATTAGATTTTAATTAATGACTATGTTAATCAAAAATATTTATTCACTAATGTTTTGGTTCATAATAAAAATTCTATATCTTTTCAAGATAATATAAAGCTCTCATCATGTCTATAAATATTTGAATAAAACTGAACTAATTGGCAAGTAGTCTTTCTAATTCATTTTAACTAATATTTCTGAAACTTTTTGCATTATTTTAATATTTTTAAAAATCTATTAAATATTTTATGTTTTATATTAATAAAAATATAATTTAGAATTCGTTTTTAATTCATTATAAAAAATTATTAAAATTAACAATTTTTATAAAATAAAGGAACTAAAAATAACATTAATAAAAATATATAGTTATTTTAACTAACCTGCTTACATGTACATTGCATAAAAAAACTACTGCTGAAAAATTTGTTTTGTGATTTTTCAATATTATCAATCATCTGTTAATTATAGGTTTAAAACATAACTGTCAGCAAATTACTGAACAATTTGTGAGCATAAAAAAATAAATATTACAGTTTCATACTATCCTTGTTTTGTTACTTATTTATTTTCAAATAAATGAAAATAAAACAAATTTGAAACATTTATTATTACAATACCATGACATGCATTTAGTATATACTTTTACTTAAATTGAACAAACAGTTATAAAAGTAAACAAGATTTCTTTAAATCTAACATTAAATTGTTATCAAAAGCTGATATTTTTAAACAATATATTATTTTATTTCAAATTTAATTGTAAACCGTGTTGAATCATAAGGTTTGAAGACATCAAGAGATTCATGTAACTTATTTCATGTTTTTATTAATTATATAAAAATCAAGTATGTGTATAAATATCAAATAAGTTAACTCATTACTTTTGTTTTAATTTTGTATTGGTGATCACACAATCCAGCAACTAAAAATTTTATTTTATTTGTAAACAGTTACTATTAAATTGTTCAAAATAATCAATTAACTAAATTGATTATTTTAATTGAATGTGTAAAAATTTAAAAGAAAACTTATTAAAGAAAAGTTAATATTAAAGTTTCTTACATTTTGTGGTTTATAAAAAGTTCATAACATAAAAATTTTATTTTGTGAAATAATTGATTCTTTGAGGTAAGAAAAAATGAAGTAAATCTCAAATTTATTTGTCAATTATTCTTTTTATAGTAAAAGATTTATTTGGTTTAATTGAGTCTCAAATTATGTTCAGTTGTTATATCTAACTTAATGATCAAGTGATAGAAAGATTCATATGTCATTATTTTAAAATCCTTAATTTAAATGTTGATCCAGTAATCTAAAATACAACTTTTAACTCTTGTTAAAAACGAAGGGTTTTTTTTTAAAAATTTTAGTTAAAAATCAATTACATTTTTATAATGATTATTTTAAAATTATAATGTTTAAGTTACACTTAATATTTCTTACAAGTTTGATATATCAATCTAAATGAATAAAAAATTATATGATTCAGGTGGTATTTAGATTTATACTTTTTTTATCAAAGTATATCAACTGAAGGCTTTTAAGATAGTGGCTAATATTAATCTTATGCAACCCCGAAAACTTGCCACATCCACCAGGATAGACATAAATGCAGAACATCCTATCCTGCTATATACAATAGCGACTGGTAACGAATGAAGGGATCTTACTCAGTAGAGTGTAATTCTGCTACTAAACCATAATAAGTGTATTTAATTTTTCCTCCTCTAAACATTCATATACTATCTATATTAGAAATAAGTACAAAAAGCAGAATGACATCATTTATCAATTTTTATTTCATTTTTAAGAAATATACTTTTTAATAAAATATAAAGTCTACTTAATTTGGGAAAGATATTTGCACAGAATCACTAGATATGGTTCATAGATAAATTCATGCAAAATATTTTTTCTTAATGAATCAGATACAAAAAATTATCAATAAATTTATGTAAAATCTTTACATAAACTTATTGATTTTTTAAACTTTAAACATTAATAATTTTTTAAATATTAATTAAGAATCTAGAGTTATATATTTATAATTAAGGATCTAGAGGTATATCTTTAATTCTTAAGTTATAAAAATTCTATTTAATGAAAATGATTGTAATATTGAAAATAAAACTCATAAAAATGTTTTACTCACTGCATTTATACAAATTTAGGTGTCAAATGTCATCATTACCTTATGATATTGGGTAAGAAAAGTGTAATATGCAAAACAAATATATTTTTCGAAAATAATAATACTACATTTAAATATATTTCATTATAATCCCATGCATATCTGCTATTTATAGGATCCTCTTATCGCAAAAGACAAATTTTGTAATTTAGTGTATAAATTATTGCGTGTAATTACTGTTTCAAATCTCAAAATAAAAGTTTTGTTCTTATACTTTATTTAATATTTATTTCCAAAATAATTCTACAATTACTAGTATGAAAATGCATATAACAAATAAGTGAATGCTATTTATTCCCTTTTTTACGAATTTCAATATGAAAAAGAGTACTTAATAAAAGTGTGTATATTTTTGTAATTAACTTGAGCAAAATTTGTTTTTAATAAATTCTAAATATTTTTTAAATAAGAGATGAAATTTGTAAGAGATAAGAGAGAAGTCGTATAAATTATTATTTTTTTTTTAATTAAAAAGCTGAAGATAGAGATCAAACAAATAATAAATTCATTCTGAGTTTTCTTAAATTGGTAATAAACTTTATCTTTTAAGACCTTTATTCATTAAAAACGCAATATGAAATATAATTTTCAGTTAAAAATATATGAGACTATATGCATTTATACTCAATATACACAGCAAAAATTAAAAAATGATATTTATACAGGAAAAATTTAATGATTAACTTGTACGAATGTATAATATATGTAAATTTATTGAAAATGAATATTTTCTTTTAAAATTCATTTATTTGTAGTTACTGTTTTCAGAAATTTCAATTAGATTTTCTCAAATGATTTTAGGATATTTAAAAATATCTTAAATATTGCATATAAATTGATATTATTTTTTAATTTGAGAAAAAATTATTTTCTAATAAATAAATGCTTAGGTATTACTTAAATTAGGGTTCGCTATGTGTAAAAGTTTTGAATGTATTATGAGTTATATATAGTAAAGTTGAAAATTTTGTATGTGTGATTTAAGAATACGAATTAACTTTCATTAAAATCATTCGTTATATATTTTATAATAATTGGTTTTGCCAAAAATATCAACAAAAATAGTGTAATGATTTAAATATATTACTTGTTCAATGCAAGAAGTTTTTTCTTCTTTAAAAGCTTTACAGCGTTCATCTTTCATACGCAGTTTTTCCATCATTTCTTGTAATTTAGCATAATCTTCAGCTTCGATTCTGTTAACAAGAAATTTTATTGATCAATTTAAAATACTTATTCATTTATATATTAAAAATGATAAGATTTTAAAAGGATAATTAATCTTATTTGAAAAAATAATTATTTCTTGTTACTTAACTTAAATAAATGTATAACTAATAGCAATATTTATTTTTAAATAAATTAAATTTGTAATGAACAATACATTCTTATAAAGATTCTATTCTTATGCATCAACCTTAAAAAAAGTTGATATGTTGATGTGAATAAAAAATATTGTTCAGTTATAATCATCTATGATTGTACTTTATTGTTAATTAAAACTGAATCATTGTTACATGAGATAAAAAAATATTTTTTTTAAATCATAAAAGGTTTTGAAAACAATTGTCTAATTTTTAAAAGATTCTATTATCAGTCTCAGAAACAAGCTGATAAAATAAAAATGTCAGTCAGCATATTGACTGAAGTGATGTTGAATGACTTGGTAACAACAGTTCAAAAATTTAATGATTTAAACGTTTTTGTGAAGATTAGAAAAATATGAAAGTAGTCAAGTAATTAACATTGTAACTATAATTTATATAAATAGATTATAATTAGACTAAATAGATATTTTGCCAATTAGTATAGAATACTAAAATGTACACTATTTGTAGAAACTTGGGAACTTGAAATCATGGAATCCATTAATGATTGTTATTAACCTCTCAATATAGACAATGCAGTTTGGACTGATATTACTCTTAAACATATTAGATAGTGTCTTACTACCAGATTGTGATTTTCGACTACAAATTTTGTTTTTCTATCATTGCTGATACAAATATTAATTGTCCAATACAGTATTTGCTCTTGAGAAATATATTGCTATAATATTTGGTGTAGCATGTAATAAAGTATTGCAACAAATCAGAGACATATTGAAAATGTTTAGCTGCCAATTGTTCCGCCAATGTTACAATGTAAAAAGTAGGCCATTAAATAGATGGTTGAACTATATATTCTTTTTAAAAACTGTAAAGATTTACAAAGGTATAATGTAAATTTATCATAACTTATACACATTAAAAATCCTTCTGTTATCTTAAAATACTATCAATATTTTTATTGTTGAATCTACCACAAAATTATATTGGTGACTTCATAGATTCTAAGCAATATACCAATCTGCCTTTAAAGCTAAAATAAATTACTTTAGAGTAAAAAATTGTACTTACTTACCAATAAAATATATGTTATAAATTTGTAACCATTTGTTGAAAGTATTGTATATGCATCAGATTTCATGGTTGTTAAATTATTTGTAGGTATGTGTATTTTACAAATGAGCATATAATACAAATTTACCATATATTTCTTAACCAAATGTTTTACGTAAATAACTCATACTTCTGCATATTCTTTTTATGCTCTTCTTGCTTAGAAAGTCTTTCTTGCATTGCTTTAAGGCGCTTTTGTTGAACCACTTGAGCAACTTTCTCAGCTGCTCTCATATTTGCAACTTCTTGATAACATACAACTTGCTGTTGCCATTGCTCCATTGCCTTATCCATTTCTTGTTGATTCATTTTAACTTGCTTAAGTTTTTCTTGGAATTCTTCTCTGTTATGTTTAAATGAAAGGAAAATTATTTAAAACACAAAATATAAAGAAATGAATACCAAATTTCAAAATAATGTTTGATTGTATATGTATAAATTAAAAAATAAACTACAATACAAACGTGAAATTGCAACATAAAGAAAATATAATATTAATAGTTGAAATATTGATAAAGTCAAAAATATATTTAAAACCTTGTACTTTTAATATTGACACACACACACACATATATATATATATTAAACATTATTAAAAAATACTATTGTCAATGTTGACAATTTTTCCAAACTATTTTTAGTGGATTATGAAAATCAAATTGTAAGAAACATTGAGATTTTATTAATATTTTCATCAGTAAAATTACTTGATACTTAAATTAGTCATTGATGATTAAGATAAATATTAGTTTATTTCATCAAATGTTTAATTTAAGTAATCAAGAACTTAATACAATTTTCTATAAATTGAAGAGCAATAAATGGACACCCACGCACTTCGCTTCAGCACACTTTCACGTTTTTGAATAATTTCCATTCTTCTTTTTTTGACTAATTCTTGTCTCTGTTGAATTTCTTTAAGTTTTTGCTCAGCTTCATATCGAGACAATCTATCAGAAGCATAATGTCTTTTAGGATTTTGATGCTCTTCATATGATTTTTGATTTTTTGCAACCTATTATAAAAATATATGATGATATATACAAGTAGAAGTAATTAAAATAGTAAGCATGAATCCATAATATATTAAAAAGTAATAAAGCTATGTTTTAACATCAGAAATTTTTCATCGATTTTTAATATTCGAGTAGTGAAGTGAAATTTTTCACACTGCACTAAGTTTTAATGCTATAAATTTTTAATAGAAGTAAAATGAATATTCAATGAAATTTAATATATACACAATGAAAACACTATCCAGTTTTATTAAATTCATAAGGAATTTAAAAGCACAAGAAAATTCATTCTCATTACGAACAATTGTTTTATTTTTATCAATTTTTAGAAAAAGTAGGAATTTATTTAAAAGGATCAGTATAACAAATCAATACTATATATAGTTATATTTAATTAAATTTCCCCTAACATTAGTTAGCATTCTTTTCTTAACATAATAGTATTTATTTTACATATAGTACAACTAAAATTAAATTAAGGATCTAATTTTAAGTAACTAAAGAAATTTAAAATTGTAAATAATTATAAAATTTATTTTTTTAAATATTTTTAGTTCAACGAATATTAATTGAAAAACAGTACATTAATAAAACAGTTCCGAATTTTGTATCTGGTCTAATTTTATGCTTAGAAACATTGACTATATGTTTCTAAAATGGTTAATCAAATAGTTTTGCAAAAATTAAGTTCTAATTAAAGCACACATTCATATTAAATGTACAAAATCTATATTTTAATCTTAAAAAAATTTAAATATAAATATATTTTACAAAACTTTTTGTTTTAATAATCAGTATTTTTATGCATAGGTTAAAGTGTAAAAGATAAACATACAACTAATTAAACATACTAATAAAACAAAGCAAAAAAATATATTCATATTGTTTCTTACATAGAAATAGAACATGATATTTGGATTAATATAAATTTAACTTTTATATACGTATTAATGATACAAATTTGATAAAAACTTAAGCAAAATTCAAATTTTCTTAAAATGTTTAACCATAAAAGTTTTTAAAAATTCAAATAAAATATATGTAAATACAAATAAATTGCATAAAATGTTTGTTGGCAAATATTTGAAATAAAAAATGTCTATATAATTAATATTTTTTCAAAAATATTTCATAAATTCATATTTTACATATTTTTTTAAAAATCAATAAAAATTAAGCATACATAACATATTAATAGTTAATAAAGATTTTATAATTGAAACTGACTTACTTTGAAATTCGATTGCAAAACTAATGGATATAAATAGTGTTCGTTTTCATAACTGCATGGTTCTTGTTCAAACTTATCTAAATAATTTAATTTAATCCAACCAAGATGTCTTGACATGTAGATTTAATAATTATATGTGGATATTACAAACTTATTTAAATTATCTTCTGATTTAAATTGATAATCGCTTATATAATTAATTGTTTGATGATTAAGATAAAATTTGCAATTAATAGATCAAAGCAAAGCATTGATTTTTTAATGAATCTTTAACTTCAATTTTTATTGCCCATAGAATAATCTATATTGAGTTATTAAAGTAGTGGTTCCTTTATTTTTGAATAAGGAAATTCATATAAAATCTAAAGATTCTCAACTTTATGCCATAAAACAAAATTCAATAACATTTAAGTATTTTTAAATTACTGACACTTTAAATTGCCAAAGATGTCAAATTTATTTTCATTTAATTCTTTTCATAAATTTCTATTATAAAAACATTCATTGATGTTGAACAATTTTTAACAAGATAGAATTTGAAACAGTTAACATAGTTCTCTTAGACATATGTGGATCCTTTGAAACAAGTATGTTGGTTTCCTGAGAATCAATGCCTACAATATAATCTCATAAAAAAGGGAGTACACTTTGGCAACATGCCAAATCTCTAATATATGCATACCTGAAAGTAGGTATAAACCCAAGGGATCTACAATTGATTTTTACAATAAGCTTCCTGTCTTTAGCACTTATTTAATTAGAAAGAAAAAATTCTAAGTACATTTTCATAAGTGAAGTTGTAAAAAATTTGTAAGACTAAATTTACAAACCTATTTTAAAAATTAAGAACAGTTATTTAATTTCTGAAACTGAATTTATTTTGATTACATCAATTTATACAATCATTTATTGTATAAATATAGCTCAATATGCATTAATTCTTAATACAATATTATATATTTACAAAATACTGACTTAAAACATTTATTTTACATTGGCTTAAAATTTTAATTAATTTTATTCTTTTTAATAAGATAACTTAAAAATTCATATAAATTTATGATTCATTCTATTTAATAGGTATTTTTACAATTTCGAAATATATTTTAATACCTTAAAGCTGTGTCTTTTTTGAAATACTGCTCTACTATCACTGCTTGACATCTCTGATGCAGCATATCGAGAGCAAACATGAGTTGGAGTGCTTTTTTCAGAAGTTTTCAAAAGCTAAAATTAATAGAAAAATACATAGCAATATTCAATAAATCAAAACATAATTTAAAATTAATTAACAGTCATGAAAATGAAATGTAAGACAACAATGCTTTTTTTTTTTTTTAAATGTTCTGCATGACTTAAATATGCTGTATATGAAGTTAATCTTTCTATTTAATTTATAGTTACTATGATGATAATAAAAATTGAATACTTAATTCCACTTCAAATCATTATAATGGTCTCAAGGCAGTAGTAATTAACCTGGCCTTTCAATGGAGATTCAAGCTGAATGAGTTGTAAAACTTGTCCACCATGAAAATAGTTTTTTAACATCAGGGTCAAAGTTTAGAAACAAGTTATATGGAGATTTTCAATGGTTTTGCTTCTAAGCAATTTTGTGATGTTATTCAACATACACACTATTTCCTGGCCCATGACTACTGAAAGAGAATGAAAATGTTCTTTCTTCTACATTTAAATCTTTTCAACCATTGAATACATAACATTATGAAATGAAATTTTGTATTTTTTAATTTTTATCTTTCTTTTGATCCTGATAAACTTTGAAAGTAAATACTAGTCAAAAAGTTAATTAAATATAATTTTTTTCAGATTTTAATATCTAATATACTAACTTAGATTTGTGAATCCATTCAGCATTTTCATTAACATTATGATTTGATTGCACTCATAAATGTGATTAACGTTTATTATTCTCGTACTATTATTAAAATTTATTTTATGTCAAACTGAATTACAGATGATGTACAAATGCACATAGACATAGAATTGGATATTACAAACGCTCTTGTAAATTCAGTAATAATTGATAAATTAATAATTTTGAAAAAAGTTAGAAGACAAAAAGTGTTAACAAACATGGTCTCATAATTTTCACGAAACTGAAAATTGAATAAGAAAGTTAATTAAAAAAGAAAGTTAATTAAGTAAAAAGTGTATAAAAGTTTTTTTATTATACGTAAAAAATGAATTAATTTATAATTAAGTAAAAAGTGCTGCCAATAAAAATATTAAATAAAAATTTTCTTTATTTAATATTTTAAAAACCATTGCAAGATTTATCATAAAAATCATTAAGGAACTCCACTAAAGTATTGTTCAGAATAAGAAGAGTGCTATAAAGTCAAAAGAACAAACTGTTTCGTTTTACTTATGATAATGCAAGGTAAAAAAATCAACTGAAATAAATATCAAGTAATGTTTGAACCCTATATTTTCAAAATGGCAAAGTTCACTTTTAAATTTGAAATGGAAATTTAAGTTTGAGATGCTATAGAATTTCATACATTGGCTAGATTTAAATTATACAGTGTATTAACATTTTTCAAGACAATAAATATTAACTTATCATAAATAAAACGCTTACTCTGAATTAAGCAATAACAAAGTGATATCTCATTCACAAAAAATGAAATTACACTATTTTCAAAATAAGCAGTCTATTTTCTTGAGCTGTTCATTTTTTTTTAGTTTTAAGATTGTAGCTAAAGAATTTTTTATGGCTACCAAGATATATATATATTCATTTCAAAATGATGTATAAGTATTTTGGGAACTGAAATTAATAATGGAAGTCAAGAAATAGCAGAAAAATCTACCTTATTCACAAATTTTCATGCATATTTATTTCCCACCATCTGAGCAACTCATGCCTTATTCTTCACAGTCAATATGCAATCCAAAATGCTATTCAGAGTCATTATTACAAAAATATCTTAAATCTCATGAAAATTATCCTCAAAATTCCAGTTTTGCTTTAAATTTTTCATGCACATATTCAGAATTAAGCAAACCACCTAAAATTTCTTTACTTGTGATGTAATTTTCATTGAATTGTCTTGAGCTAATTTTGAATGGTTGATTTATACATACATGTAAAAGGTGAAATATTTGTCATGCCACCAGGAATAATTGTTAAATCAATTTCCTTTGATATTTTATTAAGCATGATTACAATATATTTGTGAAAGCTCTATCCAACAGAATCATTCACTTAAAGCAAAGAGCCAGTGATAGTTTATTTAATACTAAGGAAATATAATATAGGATGAGTAGAAACTTTTTCTACATTTAGAAATGCAGCCTACAGATTTTTTTTAATACACTTTCAAATCAAAAGCACATTCTATATTCAAATACAGTAGAAATTTGCATAAAACAGTATTTTTTTAATAAAAATACTTATAACTTACTGTACAATATTCTAATCAAAATACTTAAGATATAATATATTGCTTTAATGAATGATACATTTTTTAAAATAAATTTAGAAAAAAAGAAAAATAAGATACTCACTTCAACAGAGCTACTCCTTTTTTGTTTTAAGGCAAAGTTTTTCCATCTTTCCATTTCAGCTTCCTCCTTTTTCTTTTCACGTTCTTCTCTTTCCTTGTCCCATCTTCTTTGTGCTTTTGCTTTTCTTTCTTCTTCCTCTTCAAGTTTTTCATATTTCTGTAGAATCACCTCAAGAATTTTCATATCCTATAAATTTTAGCTAATTACTAAGATCTATTTTATCTACAACTATAATATACAAAAATTAACTAATTTTAAATAAATGCCAAGCACATTAAAATATAATTCCTAAAGTTAAACAAAAACTAAATTTTTTAAACTTAAATTTCATTTACTAAGACAACTGTCATACACTAAAATACTTAGTAAATACCTAATCAACTAAAAATTTATATTTCATTTATAATTTTTTAAAAAATCTATAATTTATGGCGCATGATAAAAAAAATGATGCCATATTTATCTTATTATAAGAAAGAAAACATATATCTCTCTCAGCACCACCAAGTATAAATAGCATGTTAAGATATTAAGTCCAGTAAAAAATTTTAGTACATGTAATAACACAGTAACAAAATTTTTAAACATTAAATTAACAAACTATTTCATAAAAAAACAAGGATTCTTGATTAAACTAGGGAAGAAGAAAATAGGAAGCTAATACCGTATTTTCCTGTATATAATCCGCAGCGGCGTATTATCTGCACGGCCGTTTTTTCGAGTATAAGGAAAAAAAAGCGTCGCATAATCCGCGGCAATTTCTTTTTCGCTGAATAGTCTAAAATATGTAGAGCTGATAATATAGGTCACATAAAATAAAAAAAATGCACAGTAGGATTAAAAATTTAATAAATTATATAGAAAAAAAAGCATTTATCATGAAAAATATCAGTCTAGATCCAGTTCATCGCAAAGTGCGATAAACTTGAGATGAAAGCACGAGATCGATCAAAAGCGATAATTTTGAGAAGACAGTCTTGTAAACCTTATCGATATTTACTTCTAATAACTTTTAAAACGATGTTAGACATATTTAAATTAATATATATTTGCTTCATTAATATTTAAATGAAAGAAATGGATTATTTACAAATTGCGTATTTTTCACAATTTTTTTTTATACAGCGCGTGTTTTGTTTTTCACTTTATATTAACACATTTGACCCCCTTGTTTTCATTTGTTTTCGCTATAGCTTTTAATTTAAAATCTGCTGTGTAACTTAAAAATTTTCGCTTCAATATGACGATATACGAATTTCAATATTTTCAAAACGAAACAGCACACATCAAGGCAAATTGCAAAATGATGTTAGCGAATTTACAACCGTAAAATCTTTAAGAGGAACCGAATTCGTTTTTCAACGTAATTGCACAAAGCCGATTATAGTTTAAATAACTCAGGTGTGTCTTGGTACCACCTATTATTTATTTTATGAAACATAAAGAGTATTTCTTTCAAAACTTTGTTGTAAGTTTTTCTGATCGAGAATGCTTTTTTATCAGATAATCCGCGGTGGCGTATAATACGCGCAACGAAATTCGGAACTTTTTCAACACATAATCCGCGGATTATATACAGGAAAATACGGTGCATTGATATTTGCTTTAATTCATAATGAAGAATAATCTTATCATCATAATTGTTTTGACATTCAAGTACTGAATGCAAAGGATTTTCCGAGTCAAAAATAGATTTACAGATGTTGCTGTAGACAAACAAAATTAAAAAAAATAACTTTTAAAACTACTATGCACACCTGAAAACTGAGTTAAGTTATACTCAGTGTTAAAGAGGTTAATTTAATTTATGAAACATTATTAGAAAGAAACTTTTAGTTCATTAAGCATTTATCAAAAAGATAAATTCTTCATTCCATTTCAGGTTAATATAATTTCCTTTTGATGATGATAAAAATATAATACATTTGCTGCAATATTTAGTATACTGTTTAAATAATAGCATCTTTCCTAGAAAAACAACCCTTTCAATGCTGTTTATTCCAGAACATCCCCTTATATATGTAAATTCAATTACGCAATTATTTTCAGCTACTTATGTAAAGCAAGTTGCAAAGTGTTAATAAAATTTTTACAACTGAACACTTTCCATAAAGAAATCAAAATAGACAGAGTCACAGCAAATAAGAGCATTTCTCTTTGGATATTTTATTGTTTCTTCAACTGTAATATTAATACAGGGAAATTCAGCAAATTGATCATTCATTATTAATTTTAAAAACCTGAACTTTAATTTCCATATTTTGCTGATATTCAGTTAACAGAAAATCAATTCTTAAATCTGCGTGTTGTCACTGGCAAACTTTCCAATACCAAACCCAGAGTTGGGCTCTTAACTGTTAAGTGAAAGCTGCTTTGCGAATCTTCATAGTTTAGAAGCAAGGAATAAATAGAAAACCAGCAATACTCTATCTGCCACTCTCAAAGATATCATGGAATACAGTGCAACCATGACCTATTTAAGATACCCAGTTGTCTTCACGGAACACAATGGTTCTTCAATTAAATCAGGATTCAAATCCACTGTCTTCCAACAAGAGAATGAAATCCAATTAAGTCACATATGACCTTCTGATATATAAATGTAGTAAACTTCATTGTAAAATGGTTTTCGTTTATGACAGCATAATAAAACAAGGAGGCAAGAATTTTTTTGGAGGGGTGTAGAATTGGTGCAATCAAGTGCTTGTCATTCAAGCAGTTATTGTTAAAGGAGTCTAGAAAAGCATTTTTCGTATTTATTTTACTTAAAATTCTGTAACAAGAGATAATCCAGAAAGGAATATAAAGAGCACCTCAACTTAAAATATCATATACCTTTATAATTCTAAAAAAATCTTTAGGTTTTCCTAATTTTCTAATATTTTTTTTTTTCTCACAAGACCTTTTCTCCTCAAATATTTGAAGCATGGAAAATTACAAGTTAAATTTTTTATTTGTAAATTAGTTTTGTGACATTATTAATATCAACTATTGCACTATATCATATTAACTATTATATATAAACCAAGATACAGTACTTATTCCGCCATAAGAATAAATAATATTTTTTCACACAAATTTCTTTTTTTTTTTTCTTCAATTCATAAAATTTTTGGGTAAACAACATAGGATAATGTTATAAAGAAATTTTTACCAGTGAGGTAATATAATAAAAAGCTTTTCACTTTTACAACATTATTCTATGATATTATAGTACATACAGCCAATTTTTTTTTACTTTTTATGCAATGTTCAAGGCAAAAGAGTTTTATTAATGAATTAATATTGATTATTTAATATCAATTAATTTAGTTATATTTAAGTTTTTAGCATCTAAATAACAATGATTAATGAGAATTATAATTTTAAAAATTTTAGATTTCCAAATTATTTTTAAACAAATGAGTTAATAAATCTTTTCTGAAAGGTTACAAATATTATAATTTAAACATTGAATTTTTATTTAATGATGATTGAATTATTCATAGTAAAATTTAACTATAAATGCAAAAAAATGCTTAGATTTAATTAAAACTAAGAAAGCAAAAATAACTAATAAAATTTAAAAAAGGTTTCAAATAACTAATTTATGAAAACAAATATTGGTTATTTATCTTGACATGAATGGTTATTTACATTTGTTGTTAACTTTATTGTTTAATTGCACATTATTTACATTTCTTAGAATTGGTAAAGATTTTTGTAAATTTATAAAAAGTAAAAACAAATAGATAACAAATAAATCTAATGTGAACTGATTGAAATATTAAATAGTACTTTCTTCTCTATCAATTATTAATCCTAATATTTTGAATGGTTGAAAATAAATCCTTAAAATCATAACTCATTACTCCCTTCATGAGGAAAGTGCTATAAAGAATGAAATGTAACACACTGAAAATGTTTCTCACTGATAGGTCCATGTCAAAGTTTTCTTAAAATCTGTTTTAAAATGTGTATGAATAAATAATATTTTTTCTTTCTTTTTATTCTGCAAAATCAAAAATTGTTATTTAAAAAAATGGTAGAAATTTTAAATAATAGTAAATGTATTTACTAATAGCTTAGCTATGCATATTTTAAGGAGGATAAAAAAAATCACTTTTTATTTGAAAAACATGAGAAGTTTTTTAAAATTTGAAATGATAGACAACAAATTAAAATAATTAAATAAAACTATTTGCTGCAAATTATTATAAAGTTTTTACTGTAATTTATTTAACTATAAGTTATATTTGCCCACGTTTAAAATTTTAAAATCTTAATAACTCTTCTACTAATATTTTGTAACCAGTAAATATTTTTATTTAATAAAAGTATATATTTTTATTTCAATAAAAGTTTCATTGATACTGCAGCCCAGAATGGACTTTAGCCAGCCGTACAATATTGCTTCAGGCAGATCTGTCCCTGAATTTAAGTCTGCAGTTGGAGACCTTTAAAGTTTTAAGATCATTCAAGACATTATCTAGATACCATTTATTTCTTGATCTACTTCCTGTCCTATTGCACATGGGCTTCTAATGCAAGATCTTAACCGGTCTGTTATCAATTGATTTTTCAATATGCTCAAACTATGAAAGTCTCTATACTTTGATAAATCTTACAGTATTTTTGAGTGATGAGTTTTCAATTCATAATTAGTTTTAATTTTCCAACAATTATCATTAATCCCATGAATAATTTTTCATACACTTTTAGTTTAATTGCCCTTGGGATCAATTTATTTTTAACAGATATTGATAAAAAAATAACAGATCTCCTTCAAGATTCTGATTAATTTCTTCTAAAATACAATTTGAAAAATTTATAGTTGTACCCAAATACGTAAAATAATCAATAGTTTTAATTTTAAAGTTGTCAACTATAGATTATCGCAACAAATACAGAGAAATTTAGTTTTTGGTTCATTAAGAAAAAGTTCATCTGTGTCTACTACTTTCATTAACTTTTTTGTTGTTTTAACTAGCACTTCTCTGTTTTCCCATCATTACTATGTAACAGCAAATACAAAAATTTGAGACTTGTAAGGCTTCTGAGACCCCATTTTCTAAAAAAAAATCCAAGTATTGAATTAAAAAGTAAAGGCATCAACCAGGCGAATACATCAATTAGGCAAAAACCAGCATTACTATAAAAAATTTCTGAAAAATCATTCAGAATTATAACAGTGGCTTTAGATTCTCTTAAAATTATTTTGTAATCAAAGTATTTTTATAGATAACAATTAATAATGTGATACCTCTATAATTGTTAAAGTTTTAGCTTGTCACCATTTTAAAATTTGGGTCCAAAATTATTCCCAAATTTCATTCTGTTGGCATTATCTCTAATTCCATGATGTGGGTGATTAATTCATGGGTTTTATATCACAGACTAGATCCTAAATGTTTAATGAATTCTACTCTAAATTGATCACTTCCTGGAGCTTTATTATTTTTCATTCTTGGAAAAAATTGTTTAACTTCTTTAAATGTTGGTGCTGAAACTTCATTATGGTCACCAAAACCATTCGCATTTATTGCACTGCCAGATGTGAGTAAAGTATGGTAATATTCCTATTTTTTAACACTTAGTAGATTTGAGATAATTTCATCACTTCTGCTGCAGTTTAAAACATAAGGTTAGAAATGACTTAACAATTTTTGGATTTGTCTATAAAACTTTCAGATTTCATTTTTTTCTATGATTTTCAATAAGTTCTCCAATCTTGTTATATAAGAAAGAAGTTTCTTTTTTTTGTATAAAGCATTTGATATTTTAGGTTTACATTTGTAACCTTCTATATTTAATCTACTATTGTTTTATAACATTCTTTGCATTGCAATGTTCTCTAACAACAATGAACCTCAGCATTTTTCACCATTTTCATTGGTTACCATTCTTTCTTGTTTCAATACTGTATTAGCAGCCTCCAAAATAATCGCTTATGATAAATCTCCATACAATTTCAATAATAAATCTCCATACAATTTCAATATTTGTGTTTACACTAATTTTGGAAATATCTTTCTCTATTTTAAACAGGAATTATTGTTTTGTAGAATCATCCTTTAGTTTTCAGTAGAAAATTGGTATTTCCTTTTGGAGAGTAATGAAGCTTGATTATTTTATAACAGAATTTAGAATTTAGCAACTACAAGAAAATGATCAGAATCACAATTGACTTCTCTAAAAACTGTAACATCAATAGAAGTAGCCTATCTTTTTAAAGTTAGAATATGATCAATTAGATTACAATTGTTTGTTCCTTGGATCATCTATGTTCCTTTTTGTGAATGTTTTTATGAGGGAAGTATATGCTCATTACCAGTAAATTATTCATTGTGGACACTTAAATTACAAGTTTACTATTTTTATTATTACAATGTGCCCTTATGGCATCTCTATAGACATGTTCTTATCCAGTTTGAGTATTCATATCACCAAGAACAATAACACAGCCTCCTTTTTTGGTTGAGACAATAGTCATCTATATCTCATAACAAAATTGTTCTTTTATTGATTCCACAGAATCGTTAATAGGAACATAATGTTAATGAAGACTAATTTACAAAAATAGTTGAAAGAATTTTCTGAATTCTATAGCCTATCAATATCTAGCTTTCCATAGCTAAAAACACTTAATGTTGTCATTAACTGTTACTCTTTCTAACAAAGCACAGTTGTCAAATTTCAAGTTTTCAACTACAGAAGTTTTGGGTAATGATTCTATGAATTCCACAAATTTTATATCTCATGTATGGTAAATAGCATCAAATCAAAAAACTTAATTATTACTAATAAAAGTAAAATATTTCACTGTCAGACTTCTAGCTTCATGAGATTACTAAGCATGTTACTATTTTATATCTTTTGACAACTTTTTAGGTGACTAAAAATTTTCATAAGTGCAATTCAATATGTGATATGAATACTAAAGTTTGTTCAACTCCATCAAAGAAATGCAGTTGTACAGTATATCCCTTTGTGTATTCATTTTAACCATTTGAAAAATTAGAAATATTTTATAAGCCAAATCAATCACTTAATTTCTTACATAATAAGAAAATTAAAATTTAAATTTTCCCATTATGTAAGAAATTGTTATGAAAGTAGTTATAATTACAAAAATACATAATAGTATTCACCTTAGGAGGCAATCTCATTTTGGCTTTAGGAAATGTCTGAAGTTTGGCACATACAACTGGTGAAGTAATACGAACGAATAGATTACGAGAACCTTGATAATATGGAGAAGCAGGTGTTGACCAACTAATAGGTCTACATCCTCGATGAAGATTTTTTACTGAAGAGCTTTGTGAACGTTGAAGACGACCTCCTGAAAGCTCACCACTACCACTTGATGCAACTAATATGTCATCATGTGATTTTCTTCTGGATGATGATCGAAAAGACTGAGACAAAGTTTTGGTGCCCTGTGTTTCTACAAAATAATATAATTAAAATTATTATAAATGGTAATGTAACAAGGTTTGAATAAATTATATATGCCAAGTTTTCCTTAAAATAATTTTAAATAGTTTTCAGTTTAGAAAAATTAACAATTGAAATACATTACCTAACTCATTAATTTGAGAAAATGGATTGCTTAAAAAATATATTAAAAAAAAAAAAATAAATAAATAAATAAATAAATAAAAAAAAAAAAATTAAAATACGTTATATAAATTTTAACAATTTTATTTTTTTGTAAGCGTGGGCAGTCATAAAATCTTAATTCAAAGAATTAAACAAAAATACCATTAAGAAAAAAATCATGATACTTTTCACTGTTAACATATAGATTAAATTCAAACGTTTATTCTATAATAGAGAAATTTATTTAATATTGATAAAAACTAGTCATATATTCAATGATCCAAAAAATATATATGTGGTTTTAAAGTAATAAAATAATTTTCATACATTTATTTACTTTAAAGATTTCAATGACTTGGAAATTAAATAAGCACTACTAACATATTTTTACGAACACTACTAACTTACTGCACTTCTAATAAAATTTAAAAGATAAATTACACTTAAGAAAATCATGAATTTTTGATTTTGTATTTAATTTTTTCCATCATAAAATTTCAATAAGGTAAATAAGTTTTCATTTCCTTTATCTATGAAAATTAATAGTTTTATTAATTTTCATTTAAAATCAAGGTTTATAACAAAAAGTTTGATTTGAAGCCTTGAAAAGCCTTGATTTGAAGATTTGATATGTATGAAAATGTTATAGAGTAAATATAAGTTTATAGTTTATAATATAAGTTTATAAACTAAATTTAAGTAATAAATATAAGTTATTTAATATAAGTTTATATTAAATTTAAGTTTATAGTTAGAAATTTGCATAAAATATTTTAACTATAATAATGGGCAATTTTATGGTTTTTTTTTTTTAAATTTTATTAAATTCTTAGGCCTTGTAAAATAAAGCTGCACAATTCAAAAGAAAATTACTGTCTTTAAAAAATACACTCACAAAATAAATTATTTTTTAATGATAATGACGGTTTCACATTTTAGAGAAAATATGATTGTTAAAATCAATGAATGTAGCAAATAAAAAGTATAATCTATAGAAATTTGATGAGATTCTAAGTACATAAAATATAACAGGATTTTAATTAAAAAACTGAGTATACTTCAAAAAAATTCTGTAGATGCACATTAGATAAGAGTTTTTTAAAAACAATATTTCCATGGATCATAAAAGATTTGAATAAAATTTACTGTATGATTATTAGAATCTCAAAGGACAAACTATATTAATAAATTGCTCATTTTCTTAAAGGAAATGGGAATATGTATAGAAAGAAAGAACCTTTGAACTATGAACTTAATATTTGCCATGATAAATTTTAAGCTCATTGAAAATTATTTTTCAGTTTAATGGATTTTTTTTTTTTTTTTTTTTTTTTTTTGTAGAATAAAAGAAAAAATGCTATTAAAAATTAAAAAGCAATTATTTAAAAATCCTATTAAGATAAAAATTAACATGATTTTCTCTTGCACAAATGGATGTAGAATATAAATTTTTTTTGAAATAAATCTATAAATGTATATTTTAACATAAATGTGGAATGCCTTGAGAAATATATATCAATCACACTTATCACATATGAATTATTATCTAGAAAAAATGCTATGGAAGTGTGGAAAATTTTCCATGAATACAAATGGAGAGTCAAAAATAATAAAAATTCATTTCAGTCACTAAATTAATGCATATAACATAATTAACAAAACTGACATACATTGACATTTAAAAATAAACAAAAAATACTGCTTGGAAACAAAAAAAGTGCAAATTATTAATATTAAATCTATAGTTTTCTAGGTTGTAAAAATAAATAGATAAAATTATATTTCATAAGTTTCCTTGCATGATTTAGTTGGATTAAATGGTGTTAGTTTTTTTTGTGGAGGAGAATAGAAAAGTAAAAATTAAATAATCTAAAATGATATGTAATAGGGTCCAAAATTTTTAGGGTAGAATTTATCTTTAATTCTTTCAATATTTACATGCAAATTTTATTTTAAAATGAAACACCTTAAGTAAAAGAGAAGTAGATTAAGAATAACCCATAATTAATGTAAAAAAAATTCATAAGTTTCGAGATTACTGAAATAAGAAAAACATGTTTAACGTCATTTAAATATATGTTCAATCTACATTGATACAAAGAGAGAGAAAAGGAAAATAATAACCCTAAACAATCAAGAATATTGAGTTCATCCTTTTCAAGATTGTTATGTTGATAAGTCAAAGTGTAATATAAAAAATAGAAATGACGCAAATAAATTACAGCACATGCATGGATTGATTGAAAAGGTTGACAAGTAAAAATAATCAGTACTAAGACTGAATTTAAATATTTATTACCTTTGAAAAAAATGCTGAAATTTTTATAATACTCAAGTTTTAAATTAGATATCGGCAATAAAGATGAGGGAAAAACTAAAAATTCAAAATAAATATTACCATCAAATTCATAGTATTGAGATTGATAGATTAATTAGTGAGTACAGAGGCATTTGTAACCATAACTATAGACATATAGTTGTTGAACTTTGTAAAAACACAAAAAAAAAAAAAAAAAAATGTTTATAAGTACTTAACAATGTAGATGGCATGACCATTATAACAGGAAAGTGGAACAGTGAAATAACTACATACATCCATGTTGTAATAAATAGTTTCAGTGAGATGTCACTTGTTCTAAAACACACAAGAGCATTTAATTTTAAGAGCTTATAATTACCAGTTGGTATTATACATTTAATCTGAATATGCAAATTACAGGATCACTCTATTAAGTTTTAAGTATAAATTTGGTATTGTTAAATTTTTACACAAAGATTCATTTATCTGTAATATTTCTTCAAGAATGATCTTTAACTAAAAATTCATTCTAGCTTAAAGCATTGAAATTAAAAGGTTGTTCAGACTCAAGTTTGTATCAATGGAATATTACAAAAAAGTAAACTTTTTGTATCAAAAGAGAGCATGCCTATATTTTAAATACATTTATTTTCTTCAATCGATTATATACCTTTTCTATTCATAAAAAAGAATAAAAATATTATATATTTCAACAAGTTTAAGATAAAAATTGGAGTTTAATATACATACCTTTTGATTTATGCTGTCTGTGTAATTTATTACGCCTACATGGCGAAAGTGAATGTGCACGTCTCTTAGAAGTACTCCGCCAAATAATAAATTCTCGCTCTGCTTGACATTTTTGAAGAAGTACTAAAAAGATATACATTTAAAGGTGAATGATTATTGTAATGTCATGTACAATAATAAATATATTATTATGAAAAACCGAAATTGAAGAATTTAATGATGATTGTCAACATATACCAAATATGTTGGTAAAAAATTAAACATTTGATTCCTTCTTGTACATTCGGACTATCATTAGTGTGTGTCAACAATAAAAAATGTCATGCTTAAGGTTGAAAAGGGATGCTGAGATTGTCAGTTGAAGTTATGTGATTTCAATTGCCAGTCTCATTCATATGCAATGTATTTGTTATATTCTGGGATATTCACTATTTGTTCTAATGCGAGGTTTAATGATGTGTGCAGGTTTTTTTTAAACTTTATTATCTTACTCCATATCTTTGTTCATACTGAACAGATATTGCAATAAATTGTAACCCTTTTCTTAAAAGTTTAATATGTTAATTGTGGATAACTAAGATAATTGTTTTCTATTTTCTTCTCAAAAAAAAAAAAAAAAAAAAAACTGAAAACTCTAACATATTTTTTGAAGTTATTTCTGATAAACTATATGTAGAATAACTTTGGGTTATATATCATTAAGACATTTTAAAAATTATATCATTAAAATCAAAAGAAAAATGCACCATATTATGTTATCTATGATCGGTATATTGTTTGAAAATAACATCTGAATAGGGCAAGGAAGAAAAACAGTAGATGTTTAAAGATTTGCAAACTAAATGAAAAAAATATTATGTATAAATTTATTGTATTTAAACTTATGTGAGCAATTTCCCTTGAAATATAGTGCACCTATCAAATTGTTATGGAACTAGTGGTCAGTTCTGAATTAAACTTAAAATAGCACGATGATGTAACAAATTTACTGTTACATAGGAATAACAAATGTAAATTTATAATGGTGCATCAAAGGGAATAGTAAAGAAAAATTTTGAGTATTACTTCATTATTATTATTATTTTTTTTAATTGAGACATTCGGCTATTGAATTTCTTTAAAAAATAATTAAAACATTTTTATTTTGTTGAGTTAAAGTCCAAAAAGTGTGGTTAAAAAAAGTCCACTAGGATAGAAATAACAAGATCTTTATTGGCTAGACATAAAACAAAACTTTTAATACCTCATTCAAATACAATTGCAATCATTGTGAAAAAGGTAAATGATATCGAACATTTTTTCTCATTACTATGGAATATTATGTTACATGCCTAAAAAAACAATTCCAAAATGTATTTCAAATTAACCATTTACTTAAAAGTCTCAGGAAATAGTATCTACTAAAACAAAACCAGTACTAAGATATGAACTCTTCAGATCAATATCACTGATCATCTCTCTCAACATGAGATGAAATGTTATGTCATTCATATAATATTTTATCATGTTTCAAAAGAAAAAGTGAATTCTTGATACATTCAACACTTGTGCATTTGATATTCAACATTTGTGCATGTTGTATATCAACATTTGCTAATGTA
The DNA here is from genome assembly GCA_026290005.1 of Latrodectus geometricus. Classification (NCBI taxonomy): domain Eukaryota; kingdom Metazoa; phylum Arthropoda; class Arachnida; order Araneae; family Theridiidae; genus Latrodectus; species Latrodectus geometricus. Next base: position 157,118 of record JAPDSC010010412.1, on the reverse strand, counting down.
AGTCAGAAATAAAGGTCTCTTGCAAGTATTGTGGCTATATTACCAAATGACAAGGTAAATATAATCATTCTGGAGAATTCAGTCCTTCACAGTAAGATATATCTGTATGTTTAAACATAATTGATGCAAAATCATAAAGAATATATGAAATAACGCATGCTATATATTACTTAACCAGCACTTATCAAATTAAATATGATAAAATCTCATTACTTATTAAATGTAACCAATTTTTATTAAAAAGGTTTTAAGTTAATTTTTTTTCAACAATTTTCTAAAGTGCCTGTTACTAATACTTACAGTTAATGAACAATGAATTCAAATTTTACTTAGCTATTTCACATAACAATGCATTCATTTACAATTTTATTTATAAAATTTACCAATGATAAAATCAATAACTATCAAAGTTGTATGAATAATTCCTAATCTAATATTAAAATTTATTTCCCTGTTTGATAAGATAAACTGAGAATTACAATGATATAATAAAGCATTTAAAAAAAATATTTATCAAAAAGACACTTAAGATTCTTTAATTCTTTATATTGATTTATACTTTTCCATAAAACTAAAACTGAGTCAAAAGATAAATTTAAAATAAATTTATAATACTCTGTTAAAAAAGTTAATTTAAAGACATTAAATTTTTAGATAAAATATAAACTACAGTTTATATTTAAAAAAAAAAATATTAGAAAAGCAACAATGCTTGTAAATTATTTTGACATGATAGATAAATTAAATAGATACAATCCATACTAATTTCGATAGTATTGAAAAGTTGTTAAAATAAATACAAAAAATCACATAAAAATCATTTACTTATTCGCTGATGTTCATATTCATCATAAAGTTTTACTATTTCTTCTAATGGTTTATCAGACTGAAGTTCATCTGAGAATTCTGCTAATGATTTATGAAGTAGATCAACAGGCTATAAATAATAAAACAAATCTCAATCATAAAGGAATTAGATTATTTAAAGAATGAAGAGTAATTAAACTTATTATAAGAATCACAGAAAGTAAATAACCTTTGTATAAACAGTGATTTACTTTTAAAAAAATCATAAATTATAAGACTTAAAATTTCTTTAATTTTTAAATAAAAAATACATTAATATAAAATTTATGTTTCCAACTTCATTTTTATTTAAATATTTTTATTATTTTTAAATAAATATGATACAGTTGCCAGCATAAATTTTATATTAATGCATTGTTACAAAAGAAAAAAATCTTTTTTATGTATATTAGAAAATTTGCATGCTAATTTTTGAAGGGTATGAAGAAAGTCAATAAAAGATTGGTAGCAACCTATATATTTATATATTAGGTTCAGGTAAAAGAAATCCATTATTTTTTTGGTAGATAGTTGCAGTTCCATGTTTATGCTGATTGAAATGATGGAATTTCGAGCTTAAATATTTTTTAACAATATTTTTTTATTTTGTCTATTTTTTTGAGAGTTACTAAGTACTTAAAAGAGAAGTCAACAAATAAAAAATTTAGCTATTTTAGTGTTTCTTTGATAAAAGCAAAAGTGCATACCAGATGGCTGAAATTGTGGATTGTGTGTATGGTTATGATTCTGTAACAGCCAATTATGTGCAATTTCAGTTTCATTGATATTATTCAGGTATTTTTGATGTTAAAGATATATTCTCATTATCAAGAATGTCGATAAAATCACAGAAATAATCAAAATTGATCAGCATGTTATAGCATTAGTCCAATATCATATCTATTTCAAACAGTTCTGAGCCATTTTCACAAAATGAATCCAAAACATGTTAAATAAAGTTTATACAAAAAAGATTTTTTTCCCAGAATTTAAAATATAAAATTGAAAATATTTATATACCTTATACAAGACATAAATTAATCATAAAGAAAATACTTATACACAAGCCATACTTTAACACCAATATAAATATTTTATTGTTCTGATTTGTCGAAATTAATATTTTGTTGTTCTGATTCATGCAGCAGAAATATGAATAGAAATACAAATTTTGACATTAGTGGGCATATCTTACAGAAAGAAGTAATGTAAATATTGATTTTTTTGAACAAGTAAACAAAAATTAAATTTGATTTAAAAAATAAGAAAAAATTCTAAATTCATTATTATTGTTAAAAAATAGTAGTACATTAAACTTATATTTACTGATTTGTATCAATATAAGCAAAAGATAACAATATATTATAAAAAAAAAAACTTTCAAGATTTGATATCAATGTATTTATGTCATCAATAATCAGAATGTTATAAATTTTATATACAGAACAAATCATTGCCAATTTGATAAAAGTTAATGTACACATATAATTTATTTTTAAATCCACCAATCCTGTATTTTGGAAAAATTTTATCAAGTAATACATTTTCAGTTTATTATATTAATATTGCTATTATTTTTATTTAGTCTTTCAAATTAACTATAAAAGATAATCCAGTCATAAAAATTATAGCTGAGTAATTGAATTTAAGATGTGACAAATATAATGACTATATAAATGATTGTGATTATAATAAACTGAAAGTAAAATCACAGAAACATAATTTCATAAGAAGAATGTAATTGAGTGGTAAAACTACATTTTATATTATTTCATTTATGAAAAATCCTACATGCAAAATTTTCAATTAGTTTAAATATAATCTGAAAATATAATTTTTTTAAAGTCTATCTGATTTTTCATAGCACTTATAAAGAAAAACTTACATTACCATCCCACAAGGTTAAAGCAATTTCCATTCTTGTTTTAAGCATTTTAATGTTGTTTGCAACATAGTGTAGGCATATTTAATAAATTATCATTATTATTTATGAAGCTGTAATTATTCTAAACACCACCCAAATGCAAAAAATAGCCCTTTTAATTCTATGTGTTATTATTAGTACTATAATTTTTAATCTTTTATTAGGGATGATATGAAAATGAACCTGTTATGCATAATTTTAGGTACACAAAATAGCCATTAAATGAGATCATGATAATTTTAATCAACAGCAAATATAAACATTGTGATTTCAATTCAATAAATTTTTTCTTCAATAAATTTAAGAGGATCATGAATAAAATTTTTGAGAAAATGAAAGATAAAGTAACACAAATGTATTATATCTTGGAGTCAAAATGAAATAATAAAGATTTTCTAAATGTTGAAATAAAAAAAATCTGAATTCTACTTTCATTGCCAAATGTTTTATTACTATTACCTGTTATCAAACAAGTGTATCATAGAACAATATTGCTTCTATTAAAAATCATGCAAATCCCATTCTTTAATCTGTACACCTTGTTTTGATATGTAATAATTTATACTAACAATCACGCTATACTTATTCTATAATTTTTTGCTGTGAAGAGAATATACACTCAAACTTTTTCGACAAATGAAAGCATGGCTTTTCATAAGTAAATTGTATCATTTAATATAATTTTTTAAGCTTTAATTTATAAGTATATTTAATTAAATATTCTAGTAGGACAAAATGAAACTTTAAATATTTATTATTACAATTTTACGTGTATTGCTTCAGGAATAAACAAATTTTCCTTAAACTTTCAAAAATAAACAAAAACTAACAAATGCTAATCAAACATGTGCATCCAAATATATGTAAATTTTAATTTTATTGTAAAATTGATTATAATATTTTTATTTCATTAAATAAATTTTCCAATATTCTTAATTGATTAAATGGTAGGAGTAAATAATAGAAATCAAAAACTTTAATTTATAAAATTTAAGATAATATATATGTTTAATTATTTTATGGTAGAAGCAGATATAAATTTTTACAAATGCCACACTTACTTTTATGCCAACACGGGAACAAGCTTCTAATGAACGAGGGCTAGTTAGAACATACTGGCAAGATTGAGCTTCAGGTGAATCATAATTATATAAGTCAAGATTTAAAGAAAGATCTTGAGGTGGCATAGGTGGTGATGCCGTGATTTCTTCTTTCTGTTTTGACTGTTCAGCATTTTCAGAAGCAACATTTGGTCCTTCCGACATGCTACTGGTCATAATCTAAGAAGATAATTATAGATCTAAGTAAAACAATTTATAATAAATTCTAACGAACACAGAAATGTCACTAAATAAAAAGTATAATCTAATTATAAAAAATAAATTTTAATGTGATATCTGGATTAATTCCCGTAAAAAATACTTGTTTAAAAGAAAAACATTTATTCCTTACCATGTATTCCCATTTCTTTTCTTTGTTTCATTAAATAACATAGTTAAATATGTTATAAACAATGTCAACGTTTATCATCAACATAACCAACTTTAGCAAAAACACCGCAACGGACAAGCGCAATTCCTCGAGCAAAACAAAACTAAATGCTTACTCTCGATCTCAATGATTATTAACCGTATCTTAATTTATAATAATGAAAAATGCAATAAGTAATGTAATTATAATTAAATCTGTAACAAGATTTTTATTAGTAAGAGTAAAAACAAAATTTTTCACGCAAATTTCATGCAACTTTCCAAAAATAATATATTTTTCAGGAAATTAATATTTTTATCATCGAGAAATGAAGAAGAGACCAGACATATTTTCGCGGGAAAAAAATAATAAACAAAACCACGTGAAAACTGGAATTTTAGCCTGTGGACATATCTTATCAGTCGAATGGACTGAAGCATTTCGCTTATGTTGCAAAGAAAAACTTGCCATGGAAGGTAAGATGTTTACTATTTATCAATTTTTTTGAGTTTATTTAAGTAAAACTCGTAATTTAATATTGATGAATAATTTTAAGATGAAGTATGCTTTACTTCTATAAATATTTTTTATTTATAGGAGACACCGATACAATAAAATCTATCGTTTTAACTAGTTTTGGAGGCTATGACAAGATTCAGTTGGCTCAAGTGCCAAGACCCACCGCTCATGAAGATCATGTTGTCGTTGAAATTAAATCGTGCGGAATGAATTTCTCTGACTTATACGTTCGACAGGGGATATATACGTTTAAAAATATGAAACCCCCCTTTTGTATGGGATTTGAAGGTGCTGGAATTGTGTCTGAAGTAGGAGAAAATGTGACTGAATTCAAAGTAATTCATGTATTTAAAACTATTTAGATCAATTTGCAACTTTGGGTAATTTTATCATATTTTTGCGTAACTTGTTACAGTTATTTTGTTCTTGTTACTGCAATATGTTGTAGTTATTTCAGTCTTATAATTCAGTTTTGTATTGTTTTTTTAATCAATTCATTAATAATTTTCAATTATAGTTTTATTAATTATTTATGATTAAATTTTTTTTATAAATTATCAATTGTATCTAATTATTAATTTATCATTGATTTTAAAACTTTGAATGTCATTAAGGTAATCACACCTAAGACGATTGTTAAATCATAATTAAAAAAGTATTATGATTAATATTGTATGCAATCTCGGAAACATTTTGAATAGTTACAATAAGCTAAAATTTATAATTTCAAAACTAAATTGATTTTGTTATACAATTTAATTAAATCTATCCAAGTTACTCTGATTACCTTAAATAAAATTAAAAATCATTTCTAATAATTAAATTTTAATGAGAAAAAAAAACTACAATACTGTTCGTTATTTGTATAAAAATTCTTATAACTATTAATAATTTTCTATATTTTTTTACTTGTTCTGCAATAAGAGTTTAGATTTTAAAAGAGTCAAGACTTTCTATTTTAAGAGAGCATTTGAATAGCTTGTGTTTATGTATTTTATATATGATAGAACTATGTTTGGTTTGTATTGCATAATATGTCAATAAGTTTCTGTATTATATTTTTTAAAGTTGTTATTGCTATATTGGCTCTTATTTTTTTTATTATACATAATTTATAATGCTTTCTTGGCAATTGAAACATGAAGAATTTTTCTAGTGCTCATATTTTATGAGCACTAGGAAAATTCTTCATGTTTTCCATTCATCTATTAATTTTCTAATGAAAAAATAATAAGAATTATTTTAATTTTTGCATTTGTTTCTTTTATTCCTTTAAAAATATTTGTCTATTAAGGTATTGAATTTAACTGAAAATACTAATATATTTAAATAGAATTCTCAGTTAAACTCATTACCCTAATATATTCTGCTTCATTAATAATCTTCTAATTAAATTTCTATGAATTATTTTATAATTTTAAATGATAAAGTATCATAAAAAATATATTTTATTATTTATGAATGAAACAGGTGAAACACAGGAATTGTTTTGACTTTAAATTCTTATATTTTCATCCAAATCATGTGTACCAATAATTAAGCTAAATATCAACTGGACTTTTAATTTAATTATTAATAAATTCCATTTGTCTGATAATATAAATATTTTGTTTTAATAACATATTTATATAAATATGTTATTTGCTGATAATATAAATATGTTATTAAAACAAAATATTTATATTATAAAAATCCCCTCTTTATTTAAATTCCAGTTTTAGAAGTTTTTCTTTATTTAAAATTTATTTACTTTAAAAAATCCTTTGTATAAAAATTGTTTTTGAGTTTTTTTTATAAAAAGTTCTTGTATGTTTGAAGAAATATATTTATTATAATTAGAGTTGCACTCTAGATAATTTTTTTCATATAACATATATTTTTATTTTCTTTATAAAAAAATAAAATTTATTATAAATAGTTTTTTTGGTTGCATTGCAGTTTTTCATACATCATTCTCTCTCTGCAACTTTTTCAAGTGTAAGAATCTTTACATTTTTATTCTGGATAGGTTGGTGATCGAGTATTGTGTTGGAATTTTACATATGGAATGTGGACAGAAGCTGTGTTAGTGCACAAAAATCAATGCTATTTAATGCCTGAAAATATGACTTATATGGAAGCAAACTGCATAATATCAAACTACTTAACTGCATATTTTGTTATTGTAGATTTTGGAAATTTAAGGCCTGGTCAAAGTATTTTAATACAAGCTGCTGCAGGTAATTTTATATGTATTGCAAAAATCTTGATAAATATTCACTACCTTCTTTTTAAGCAAATACAGTATTTCTTTTAGAAAATTTCAAGGAATAATAATTAAAATGTTATTACAAGTAGGAGAGACAGACCAAACTTATGACAGGTTTAAATTAATGTTTTAGATGAAATTTTAAATAATCTATTAATTTTTAAATACTTATTAATGTAATCAGTCGATTATTTAAGATTTATTTTTAAATTATACAGAAATAATTTTATTAAAACTTTAATTTTCTACTGCCCTTAGAATAAATGAGAATATGACCTAGATGGATTCAATGATACAATTTCCATGGTAAATATGTATATGTTATATAAATATTTGTACTTATAACATTTCTAAGTTGAAATGTACTTCAAATATTTTTACATAATTACCGTATTTTCCTGTATATCATCCGCAGCAGCGTATTATCCGCACGGCCGTTTTTTCGAGTGAAAGGAAAAAAAGCGTCGCATAATCCGCAGCGGCGTATAATCCGCGGCAATTTTTCCCGGGGAATAGTCTAAAACATGTATTGCTGATAATATGGGTGTCACATAAAATAAAAAAGATGACCAGTAGGATTAAAAATTTAATAAATTGTATAGAAAAAAAGCATTTATTATGAAAAATATCAATCTAGATCCACTTCATCGCAAAGTGCGTTTAACTTGAGATGAAAGCACGAGATCGATCAAGAGCGATAATTTCGAGAAGATTATTGTAAAACTTATCGATATATAGCTTCTAATATCTTTTAAAACGATGGTAGACACATTTAAATTAATATATATTTGCTTCGTTAATATTTAAATGAAAGAAATGAATCATTTACAAATTGCGTATTTTATACAATTTTTTTTTATACCGCGCGTGCTTTATTTTTCACTTCACATTAACACATTTGACACCATTTTTATTTGCTTTCGCTATAGCTTTTAATTTAAAATCTGCATTGTAACATAAAAGTTTTCACTTCCATATGACGATATACGAATTTGAATATTTTAAAAACAAACAGCTCACGTCAAGGCAAATTGCACAATGACGTTAGCAAATTTACAACTGTAATATCTTTAAGAGGAACTGAATTCGTTTTTGTACGTAATTGAACAAAGCCGATTATAGTTTAAATAACTCAAGTGTATCTTAGTACCACCTGTTATTTATTTTATGAAACATAAAGAGTATTTCTTTCAAAACTTTCTTGTAAGCTTATCTGATGGAGAATGTTTTTTTATCAGATAATCCGTGGCGGCGTATAATACGCACAACTAAATTCGGAACTTTTTTAACACATAATCCGCGGATTATATACAGGAAAATACGGTACATATAAATAACAGGTAGGTTTTCTTACACTTTTTAATTTGCCTCTTTTAAACTACTTGCTTCCAATCTAAACTACAAACTAATTTACCTATAAGCAAGTTTAAGATGCATATACTTTTTTAATAAAGATTTGTGGAAGATATGATTTTAAAACCTTTATGAAATGAACAAGATTTGAGAAAAGTATAATAACTCAATTTTTATAAAAATTGGATAATACATAAAAATTAATAATAATTTTGAAAAAATTCAAAAACAGTCCAATCTTGCATCTTCTAACTAAATGATTTAATACTATCTAGCTTTTGAAAAGTGTGACATTCTTATACACATACGAAAATCGTATAAGTAATTCTAATATTAGAAAGTGAAAGTATATGGTTCTTGATAAAGTTTTTCCTATCTTAATAAGAATATAAGGTGTATAGGAAGAGTTTTGGAATAGTAACTTAACCTACTCTCAAAACGTTACATTCTTTTGTGAAAACTTTTTTGAGCTTATGAAATCTAGTTATTAAAGGAATGCATGTGAAAATTCTTGTAGAAGAAAAATCTTGTAACGAAAAAAAATTATCCTGGACAGTTGAGCAGCTTCAGTTTCAGACAGCCTGAGCTAATTATTCTATGAGCAAAACACAGAAATTCCCAAATGAAGTAAATGGGCTTGCATGTAAACATAATCAGTGACTGATGATTCCATAATAAAGGGAATAGTTTTGTGAATAAACATGCTGAGGTTAAACAACATTGTTTTTTGAAGTGTGATCTAAAAGATTTGTTTATATTTTGATTTTATTTATATACATTGTTTAAGTGTTTTTTATATCACTTTTTTGACCAAAAAACTGGAAGATTTTATGATGCAATCTGTATATTTTCTCATAAATAAATTTATTATATTTAAATTCAGTTAATCATTACACTTATATATGGAGAAATATTCTATGTAGAAATAATTCATTGAAAATGTGCTATTATTTTTGAATATATGCTTGAAAATCATTAACAGTTTGAAATAAATTTTGTAATCAGATAAAAATATTTTTGTATTTTTTTGATTACTTAGGTGGTGTAGGTTGGGCAGCTACTCAAATAGCTAAATCTATAGGAAATGTGCAAATATTTGGTACAGCTTCAGCTAGCAAACATGATCTGATTAAAGAAAATGGTGTTACACATCCTATTGATTACCAAAACAAGGATTTTGCCTCAGAAGTTTTACAGATTGCTCCTCTGGGTAGTAAAAATTAAGTTTATTAATAATATTTCATGAAAATTGATGTATGAATGTAGTGAAAATTTTTTTTGCAATATTATTCATAACTGCTTTTTAGGTGTCAATGTTGTGTTGGATTGTCTCTCTGGAAATGATTTCATAAAAGCTCAGAAATGTTTAAAAAATATGGGTCGCATTGTTCATATTGGTAAGTAATTTAAGAATCATATTTTAAAAAGTATAATAAATCTTATACTTGTTGTCCATATAAAGAAGGAATTTATGTAAATTTAAAACCTAGTCTACATGAATAAACTTCATAAATACATTATTTAATTAATTATTTTTCTTTAATGCTTTAAACTATTTTGCCATATTTTTTTTGAGATTGATTTAACAATTTTTAAAAACTTCTGTCAAGTGTGACAAAATTTGCCTTTACTATTCATATAAGCCTTAAAAATATTAATACAATAATATTTGTATTTAAAGAAAAACTAAAAAATTAGAATTGTTAATAAAATTTCATTGAATTTTATTTCCAGACAAATAAAATAAGTAATCCAGGGAAAAGAAAAATCTCAGAATTATGCACTCTTTCTATATATATATATATATATATATATATATATATATATATTTATATATATATATATATATATATATATATATATATAAAAGTATTGCTTATGCTTACTTATCAACCTGATATGTGCATAAACAGATACCAATTATATATGTACTTATCTTTGTATATGTTTATTTTAATAAATGCTATGTGATATTTTAAAACAATATTTAAAGCTCAAATTGAAATTAAATGAAAATGTTTGACATAATGAAATATGAGGCAGTATACATATATGTAAAATGTTGATCTGAAATAAGAATTGATTTGAGGAGAAAATATATTTATTATATATATTTTGCATTATCATCATGGAGCTGAATTTTTCCTAAATGGTTGGGTTTTGCATAAGCTATTAATAGGAGAATTGGAATCTACATTTTCCCAAGTTTGTATCTTATGACCATTCTGGCATAATATCAACAATTATTTTTTGTCTGAAATATGTTCTTTTACATGAGCTAGTTCTTGACTGACCACATAAATAATCAAGTTTGGTCACTTGTATTACCTGAAATAAGCTCAATGAGAGACAAGTTCAGAGATGCAGTAGGTTATAGGAAAATGAAAAGATTCATGTAGATTATTTGCAGTATGAACAAAATTGCATATTATTTATTATCTTATAGAAAAATGTTTTGTGAGATAAAAATAAATTTGAAAAAATAATCACACAATTGAGTATATTGTGGTGGTTTGAAATACCTTTTGTTAGATATCTGATTTGCATCTTAATATTGTGTAAACCATGCATGAAATACTTCAGATAAAAACTGCTGAATATTCGGAGGTTGGTCCATGATGTCAGATTTAATTCACTGTACAATAAGGCCACTTTGTGTCATTTCGGATTTCATGATTTGATATTGCAAATATTTGCTACTGAACACTTCTTGCTGTCATTAGAATTCATTGTTTTGATTACTACTTCAGCCTAAAAGCATAATAATCTACTAAAGTGATAAGCATGCATTCTTAATTCAAAGCTTCTGTCCCTTGCTTATAAAACATGATAATTATTGTCATGTTCTTGAAACAATCAAATCAATTTTACCTGCATCCTAAATTTTCTTTATAAATTGCAAATTCACTTAAATATAATGATTATACCATCACATCCAAGTACTTCTCAAAGCTAGGCACATGTAAATTTGATTGCTTTTATATTTCAGCTATGTTTACTAACTAATTCCCCAGCATGTTAGACCATTGCCTCCCAAACAAAGCAATGTCTCAGTGCTTTAGTTTTCCAATTAGTTGTTATCAAGTTCTTGAGCTTCTTTTCAATCTCTTTGAGCCATTTTTTCCTTAATCTTCATTTTGTATGACCTAAAATTTTTTGTACATCTAATATCATTCATTCTCTTTATGTGTCACAACCATTAAATTCTTTTTGATTTTGTATGGTTTATTATATATTTTTCTTTCAACAGTTTTTGAATTTCTTGGTTGTATTGTTTCCTACAGACATCACTGCCTTTAATAGGTCAAAATATGGCTCTTAAAATCTTGCTCTCCCAGGTTATTAACATCTTTTCATGTTCTTGAGTTGAAGTCTAAGTCTCTGATCCACAAATAACAGCTAGTTTGAGCACAATTTTATAAACCAATAGTTTTGCTTTAGATCTTATAAGTTTCTATAATAAAAAAGGCTGCGATTTTCTGCATTAATCCTTTGTTTGATTTCTGGCATCATATCATTACTTTCTGTGACAATTGAACCCAAATATTTAAATTCTAACTTTTTCAAACTTAGTTTCTTCATTTACCAAGCTACGTTTACAACTCCACAAATTTGAATAAAATTAGACATACTTTTATGAGGTTTTAATTCCAATGTTTAATCATGTGATATTAAAAACGTAGAAAATAATGAAGCTATTACAGCTGTCACTATTAATTTGTTAAAACAATTAGTCTCTTCTAATGACATTTAGGGAAACTTAATTCTAGACATTTGTTTTTTCTTTTTTTTATGTTAGTTATACCTATTTTTACATGAGAAAGGGATTAAATATTTTAGATTTAAGATCATGTATATGAAAGCTGATAAGTAACTTTAAACTAAGAGTTTGTGAATATTAAAAAAAAAAAAAATCATGTACTTTTTTCTTATTAAAGCAATAACAAAGTCATTACAACTTAACCATATTACAAAAACTTAAATACCAGATAATTAATAAAGAAATGCTATCCAATTTTAAACTGGGTAGCTGCAATTTTAATCAGATAAGAAGACTCTTCCAGCTCCAAGGGATGCTCTTTTTGTAATTTGTATAAGTGATTAGAGGACAATATTGAAGATTTAAACAAATTTAATGTCTACAAACAAGGAAAACTAACCTGCTTGACAGCTTCGTAATTATTTTGAAAACAATCTTAATGAAAATGTTTTATTTTAATGGGAGCTTGAAAACATTGTTTTTATGATTTCTAACATGACAAAACGTAAAATTTTTAGTTCTACTATCATTTTCAAAAATAGCAAGAATACTGTATGGAACATATACCAAAATGTTTAGCAGTTTTATATGATTTAATAAAAGTGCAATTTTAATGTCATATTTAGTAAAATAATGATTTAATTAAAGTCAATAAAGTCATGTATTTATAATACATTATATCTGTTTTAATTTTAGTTAACGTGAAAAGGGATGGTTAAAGTTCTGAAAAGATATTTAATTAAGGTTACTTTATTGATTAGATAAATATACATGAAAAGAACACTCCTTTAGAATATTTGTATAGCCAAACTAAAAAAATATGCTTATTTTTTCTATTAGTTTTAATTGAAAATTTCAATTAAAACCAAGGTAAAGAATAAGAAACCTGTTTTTTAGTTTAATTGGACAAATTAAGAGTTGGAATGCTATATAAATTAAAACAATTTTATTCTTAGTTTTGATTATCGATAGAATATTTGTTGTTTTATGATTTATAAATAAGGTAACTTAATTTTTTTTACAGGAATCAGTAGCATGGTTAATGGTGAAAAAAGGAACTTTTTGAAAAACTTTAAGGTTTGGTGGCAAACGAAAAACATAAGCATTTATAATTTAATCCAAAAGAACCATGCTGTGTGTGGGTTAAGTATAAATACTCTGTTTGAAAATGATCCAGATTGCTTTAAATCTGCTCTGGACAAGATAATGATCCTTTACAAAGACAGCAAGATAAAGCCAAGAATTGACTCAATTTGGTCTTTTGAAGAGGTACAATAGACATTTTTTTATGTCAATATGTAAAAACTATAATGAGTTTTTCTTTATAAAATATTTTTTATTCTAAATATTTCTCCATTTTTTTTTTTAGGTTATTGAAGCAACAAAATGCATGGTTGAAAGAAAAAATATTGGGAAAATCATACTAGTTCCTAATAAAGAGGACAAATACAAAAATTTGGAATCTTATCAAAATTAAATACATTTTTATCTTACATAAGAATTTATTTCTTGTAAATACTATTCAATAGTACACAAATATCTGCACCTTAAAAAAAATTTTTTTTTATTTTATTTTTTAGACATGTTATTTTAACTCTATCATATTTGCAGAAAAAATTTAATTTTTGTGAACTTTTATTTACTAATTTTTGCCAAAACTAAAGATGCATGTCTTCATTACATATTTTGTGAATCATCTATGAATCAGTAAATCATCAAATGTTAAGATTTAGAAACAAAATCCTTACTTAACTAATCTTAAACAAGTATTTTATGTTTTAAAATAAAAATACCATATTTGTATTATTAATGAAGTTAAAAGTTATACATTTATCTAATAGGTCACAACAAGAATAATTAAAGAAATCATTGTTAATTATTTGCAGTTAAATTTCAAAGTATGTTTTTCTTAAAAATTAATGTCATCTGAACCCCTTAATATATATATATATATATATACTTAAGACAATAACTTCATATATTTTTATCTGATTATTACAATACAGGTTCAAGTTTACTTTTTCCATTAAACTTACATCACAAACTTTTAAAAGATTGCTAAACATAAAAATTAAAACCATTTTAAAATTTTAATTTGATTAAATAAATCAATTGGTTAATCAAAATTTTATTTTATCATTACTTTATAAAAAAATTCAAGTGCCAAATCACCCTCAAGTTTGATGTTATATAGTTTCTTAGTAACATTTAAAAAATATTGTTTTGATATAATTTTTCATACATCTATGATATTATCATTTGTACATTATGAATTCAAAGGAAAATAAATAAATAAAATTAAAAACAATAAAATATATAATTAGCATGAATGATTCATTTGTTTTGAAAATGATATATTTTTAAAATTATCACTCATACACATGGGGAGATATATGAAAAGAACCACAAACTCTCCCATCATCCTTTTGATGGTGTGAGACAATACAAGGTTAGTGTCAATTGAAAATTAGGGAAAAACAAGAAAAAGTCTTAATATATTCTAATTTCCATGTTATTTCAGTGCAATGTGATTTTATGAGAGAATGGAAAATAACTATCAGATTAGCAAAGAATTTAATTCAAGGACACTAGTTATTTGTTTCAAAATGTATAGAATGACTAGGATTACTTTCTGGAGACTTTTTATGTCACCGAAAGATACATTAACGAACATTTATAGAGGGTGATTTTGTAGTTCTTTTTAAATATGTTTTGTATTTATATGCGTAAAAAAATTTAAAATATAGCTTTATTAAAATAAATGAATCTCTCATTTATGCAAACCCTGTATAAAGTTGAGTGATCTATCATTATATGAGTAGTTTAACTTGCATGAAGTCTTAGAACTCAAAAAATTTTTATTATATACTAAATGCATTTTATACAATAAAAAAATTGATACTTAGTCTAATTTAAAATGTGTATTTTATGCATTGCAATATCTAAATTTTTGTAACAGTATTTTTACAATTTAGGTATATTAAACTTTGTAATGTACAATATGCTTTAAATGTAGACTAGTAGGCATTCTATTCATTTTATTAGAATCTCTTTTTGTATAGTTTGTTAAAAATATTTGTAATGATATATTATGCTTTTTATTTTTTTTATATTTTTATAATCTTTTGTATTCTTTTAAAGAATTTATAGCTTTTTGATATGATACAAAATATATTTTGTATTTAATGTATAAAAATAAATAAAATAAATATTAAAAAAATATATAATTTTTGAGACTGTTTTTGAAATATACTCATTGTTAAGTTTTCCTTAAATATTAGGGAGCAAATATTTAATTTTATCACATTGAATTTCTCATTTAAAAAAAACAAAATCAAGTTTTTGATAAAATTGTTATTGATGAATAGTAAAAATATAATTTGGTAAAAATGTTAGATTTGTAGAAAAATTTCATTTATGTATTAATCAGTTTAAAACCCATTTCTTTCTCCAAAAAGAAAACAAATTTGCTGCCTATTTGTTATTACATTATTATATTTGTTGTTTATAACTATTTGTTAACATAAATGCTTTCATTGAAACTCATTTCATTTAAATTTTATTTCAATATCTTTAGTAGATAATATTAATATAATTGGAGAAAAGCAGCCTTCACATTGATATATGTTACTTTGTTTTGTCACAACCATTCCTATTTTAAACAATCTTGTTTCATACAATATTCATGACCTTTATTTTCATCTCCAAAAAATAACTGTAAATATATATTTTTACTTATCTAGTATTTTAATTAAAAACATTAATTATTTTAAATAATCTGTAATTTTTTTTAGCAAAACAGACTACAGTTAATTCTTTTATATTATCTGAAAATATTAAAAAAAAAAAAAGAAAATTATACTTTAAAATTTAGTTTGGGAAAATATTAATAGTAAATAATTCATTTTTAATTTGGGATTTGCATATCTTATGAACTTAATTTTTACTAGTAAAACTTGCAAGTTTTACTAATATAAGAATTCAGTTTTATTTCTCTCACTAAGCTTGTTTTCTTATGAATATCTGAAGATAATTGTTTGTTTAACCGCTTCCCTTACAAATTTTTTTGAGAAAAATTGCAAAAAATCATCACATTTTCTTATTTTATTATTAAATACAAGGAAACAAAACAAAATATGTAGGTTTTAAGTTGAATTTTTAATTTTTTACTGGTGTAAAAGCATGTAGTTTAAATATTAGTTTACTATCCCGAGTTATCTCGGGCAAATGGGAAAAAAATTAAATATTAGTCTTTGTATGATAGGTTTTGAAACAAGGTACAACACAAAGTGATACCTGACATTCCGTACGCTGGTATCTGGTTTCTTATCTTACGGCATCATCGCCATTATTCTACTTTTTTTCAACGCAACTCCTTTGTACATTACTAATCCACAAGCTGTCGTATACTATACCATAGAAAAAAACATGACCAATCCCGCCGAAAGAACCGCGAAATCAATGAAACGGCAAACTGCCAGTTAAAGCTGAATATTTCCTTTCATTTCCTCCAGGCCGAGTAAAAACATGATATAACAAATTCTGCTTCACCCGAGTTTTCTCAGGATAATAATTAACTGCAATATATACGAACCCGAGATAACTCTGGATAATCAGGCAAGCGGTTAAAAAATGGATTTAACTTTATGTTCAATATTAAAAATTATAAAATATGTATAAGTGGTTATATAGTATCTAAAGCTGTATTGTACTAGAATCATATCAATGGGATAAGTTTAATCTGCAGTTTATGAAAGTATAAGTAAGGCAACAAATTTACATATTAAAGGAAAATAATAGTCGTTTCATATCATTACTGATATTTTAAATAAATACAATATTATAACTTTGCAGCTATTTTGTCAACTATGTGTTTTTTCTGATATCAGTTACCAAAAATATTTATCTTCTCTATAACAGAATTTTTTCAAGACTTGTTCTTATAAGAATAAGTGAAAAAAATCTTTAAGAAGGAATTTCCTTAATGAACATATAGTAAACATTAACCTAAATTTCATCTCTGAAACTTTTTCTTCATACATTAAGATGTGATTCCATCCAGACACCCATTTTTGATACGTTTATCTATTCAGACTGAAATACTATACTTGCATATTAAGGATTGGACAATTTGTGAAAACAGGCTGCTTTTTGGCTAGAAATCATGTTAGGTAGCTTAACATATTTAGCAATTTTACATGATTGATATTTGAATGTTTAGTTGTTTCTTGATTAAACAATGTTTAGTTACTTTACATGTATGTCACAGGCTTCCCAATTATGAAAAGATGAACATAAGATATATTATACTCTATTGTGTGTTTTCCATTTATTTTTACACACATTATTGATAAGATCTATAATTGCAAAATCTCACACTGATGTAAGAGAAAGGTAATAAGTTAAAACATTAAATAAAATTTATAATTTCTTATAAATATGATTAGGTGAATATAAATTGTTATAATCTTAAAACAATTCAAAATAAAATAAAACATGAATCAGAAAATAATAGAGAAAAAAAAATAATTGCTTAGGAACTAGTTATTTTACAGGATAGAAAAATCATGAAAAGATATTTCAGGGCAACATGTTTAAAATGATATAGGATTCTTCAAACAATTAAACAGTCACACACCTATTTTGGCTGGATGTAATGAAGCTACTGGTAGTGGAGAAAATGTTACACTCCTAATGGTGCCATCTCCAAATCCCAATCAATAAAAGAAAATCATTCTCACAGAATGTATATAAAACAACACTTGTGTTGCTGAGGTAGTCCTGATCATTCTTTATCATGTTCAGCAAAAGAAAACACGCATTTCCCACTCTAAACTCTATTGTTACATCTTTAAGCACGTCTTCCATAAGCTGAGCTATATGGCTCTACACCATGCATTAAAAGGAGCAAATTTAATATTATTTAATATATAGTCTCAGTAACTCATCTACATAATTTTAGGATATTAACTTACCACTTTGATTGTATAAATGTATTCATCTACTTATTCTGATTCCAGCCAATGCAATCAAACACTTGTTTGTAATGTAATTTTTCTTGGATGAATATTGGGTTATTTTAAATCCCCTTCTCTCTCCTACCAAAACATCTTATACCATATTTCAAACTTAACGACTTGTCAATAAACTTTTTCTTGGTTTGAATCACTTTGGATTCAATTATGTAATTCTGCAGCCCACCTTGAAGTTGTATGAGATCTTGAAATCAATGCAAGATGCATCTCTTTCCCTTGTGAACAGAAATCCCACCATAATATTTATTTCAAAATATTTAGCTTCAAACTCCATCCTGTTGCCAAAAGAAATTCATTACAACTGAAGAGCAATGAACCTTCTTATTCCATAAAATTAAATCATTTGTAGCATTGTTCGTCAATGACACAATGGTTGTACTTAAATATCCCAATTTTAATCCTTTATTTGATATCAAATATGGACACACACAAACACATGTATATATATAATCTACCAAAACTGTGCCCCCCTAATTTTTTGAGTAGTATGTATGGATTATAAAAGTAAAATATTTTTAATAAAAACCTTTCACCTCTTTGCATTTTCATTGGTTCTAATTATTTTATTGTTACATAAATCAAAATAAATTATTGAAGGGCAGGATTTTAAAAATGTTTTTCATGAGATTAAATTGTGTTTCAATTAAAGTAATATTTAATTATTAAATGCATAAAAAAGTAAGTAAAATTTTTTTTCGTATAAAGTTGTGAAATTTACTTAAATTCTAAAAATAAACCATGGCAAAAATCTATGAAAATTTTGTCCCAACTTAACTCTATCTCTAATGGTGTTTCATTTCTAAAATTTTAACACTCAAAGTAATTTATAAAAATAAATAGCTTGTGAAAATGTATTTCTTTTACATCTATTGAGGTAATTATTGAAAAAAGGTAGTATTACAATTCATTTTCGAATTATTTATAACATTTTATTAAATTATTTTATGGTTTCAACATGACAAACCTAAACACTTAAAAATATATTAATTTTATGAAAAATGAATAGTGATTGATACTCAAAATTTATGTAATTAATTATAACTAAAGTAATTTTTAGTAAATTTTAAAATTTACTTTGAAAGAAAGCACATATTTTATGTGTAGATTTTCTATATTATATATGTTATAGAAAAATGAAATTAATGTGTAGAAGATTAAACATATACTTTTATTTAACAGTAATGAAATGAATGTATTTTAACACATTTGCAATAATTTACATTAAATATATAATGAAAATTATTGAAAGATAATATGAGAACATTTATGTGCACAATGTACAGTTTATTACTTATCCTGATTAATATGAGAATAAAATTGCTTTTTCTGTTCTCTCAATTGTTCTTTCTTTCTCTCCATTGCTTCTTTTTTTGCAATAGAAATTCGTTTTTTTTGGGCTGAGACACTCATATAACCATTGTATAAATCATCTAATTTTGAAAGTAAACTCTCTCTTGCAAGTTTTTGATTTTCTTGTAAAAGTCTTGATTTATGACATTTGACAATAATTCCTATAAAAAATTAAACATGAAAAAAAATTATTAGAGAACTTTATCTCAGTGATACGTAAAAATATAACATGAAATGCCAAAAATATACCCACAAATATGAAAAAACACTAATACTAATATGTAACAAAATAGCTTGACATATAAATTGGCTTACTCAGGTTTTTTACTGATAATAAATATATGTTTCTTAATGCTATTGAATTTGTAACTGAATTTCCTCCAAAAATGTCTCATTTTAAAACAATTCAGGAGCTATTAAGAACGCACTTTATAAATTTAATCAAAATATTTCTATTAAATTTCTCATGAGAAATATATAAAACCATAAATTGGTTAATAGAAGTCACACTACCAGTGCCTTGTAAATTTGAGCAATAGCAATTGACAAAGTGATATTTGTCCTAAATGCTTTTCTTTACATCACACCAACAAAAGTAAATATTAAATCTTTTGAGGGCATGTAAGATTCCCAGTATTGTAATCTTTGATTTAATCAAGGAAGATCAACCAGTAAAATTTCCTTATTGTTAAGCTTAGAATATTATCATCAGTTGGTTCTTTTCTGAAAGATTGATTTCAGTCAATAATTTTGGTATTTTAACTGGAACCAACAGCAAATGATTATGATATTTAAACTGGTTATACAAATTAAATACCCTATAAAAAGAACACTTTTTTAATCAGTCTTGTAATAGATAGAATATTATTTGCAGATAAATAAAAAAGTAAATTCAATGCAAAATGTTTCATAATTCTATAAACTTTGATAATTAAAATGAAAGGAATTTTATGGTAAAATTGTAATTCAAATGATTTTATAATGTTTCAATAATAAGTAAACTTTACTACAAAATCATTAAACTAATCTTTTTGAATTAACAAACAATTAATGAAAAACTTTTGGATTCCAGAAGTTTACTGCACACTCTAGTTTTCAAGAACTGATATTAAAAGTAAATAATGTTATATTAATGAATAACATTAAACAAGTTAAAGTCCCATTGAATATTTTTGTTTAATAATTTAATGCTTTTGAATTAGTATATTTATTGTTAAAAAATTAACAGTGATGTTAGGTTGTTAATTTTCAAACAATAAATTTATTATTATTCTTTACTTTAAAGCTTAGAAATACTAAAAATAAGTATCTTAATTATATTATTCACATGTTTATAATATTAATTTTACTTGAATAATGCTTAATATAAAATATGCTTACACACTTACAATAATTTACATAAAAATTAGTTTAACTGCTTTAAAATTAAATGTATACCAATATTACATTATTACCTGTTGGTTTATGTTTCAGTAACACACAATTAGTTGTTTTATTGACATTTGATCCACCAGGACCATGTCCTTTTATAAATTGTTCTTCTATTTCTGATTCATCGAGCTTGGGAAATTTGGAATAGTCTATAGTGGTCTTCGATCTATATATGCTTACAACTATCCGTAATGATGTTAATCTCTTGTTCATAATTTCTTTTAACAGTGCCATATATTACTACAAAAGTCTTTTCTTTTCTAAAAAGTTTTTACCTCTCTAAAAGAAAAAGTGAAATAATTATATACGCAGTATCTGCAGACAACATATTTCAATACTAAACTACAGTACATTTAAGCATTAAAGACAAATATATACATATATACAGTCAACCCTTCTATAACGCAGTACTCTCAGAAGGCAGTTTCCATATAACGTGCAGCTGAAATTGTGACAGCCCTCCTATAACGTGGTACTCTTACATCACGGTTTCCGTTCAACAACGTCTTACCAGTTCTTTCCGTACACCCCATGAATGGTTTTAACTGGATATGTTTATATGATTAGGTTGATTCAAAATTTTTTTTAGTTTAAATGTACTAAGTTACTTTGGAATAAATAAGCCCAATTTAAATAAGCCATAGCATGGAAGAATAGAATTTATTTAACATTTACTAGTATGGATATTAAAAAACATTTTTCTGAACATTTTTTAAATCTCTTCAAATTGATTGATGTTTGATTCATGCCATTTTGCTGGATTTTCAACAAATTGTATCTTATCAAGCAGAAGATTTTAAAACTAATTATCAAAATTATTGTATGTATGATTAAAATATAATTCCAGTTTAAAAAATTCTTATAAAGTTAATTAAATTAATTAACTAAAATCTATTTTTCTATTTTAATTTCAAATTGAAACCAAAGAAAACTTAAAACTAGTATTTTTTTTATACAAATAGATTTTATATATTAAACATACATATTAAATAACTTGTCAAAATTACAGTTTCTTTGAATTACAAAACACACAGCAGTTATTTAGGTTCAAAGTTTTAAATCTTTAACTTTTTATATTTATTTATGCATGTAAAATATTAGTATAATTTCCATATTACATTTGTGGTAATCTTGTTAAAAATTACTTAACCATAGATACAATATTGTCACAGATTGTACTACATCATTAAGTCATCAGGGTTATTCTAATGTCATTAAAATATTTTATTCTTAATATAGTATTTCATTTTAAAACTTTAATATACCAATGAATTGCATTAATGATTTTGTTTTAGTAACACAGGAAAATTGTTAAGTATTAATAGAGTATATATAAAATATGAAATGATTTGTTCACAAATCAACTACAATATATATTATACTTATAAAAATAGCAAAAAGCATGAAAGAATACTGGATTATAAAGGATTAAAAATAATAGAAATCAAACATACTTGTATTTGGAAATTAATTTCACTTGCATTTTGCAGATTTCTATTTTCTAAAAATTCATTTTTAAGACGATTTAAATAATAACTTTTGTCAGTATATTTCAAATTTTTGGAGTACTTCAATAATTCTTTATATAAGCTTAAAACCTTTTGACGTGATACTGTCATGTTCTAATACAGCAGTCAGAAACTAAAATAATAAAAATTAAATGAATTTAAATACAATAAATGTATTTCATAAATTATCAAAATAATTTGGATTGTAACACATACTAGGACATGAAAAAAATTGCTTGGCAAAGATCTATTTCATATTTTGCAAGTATATAATCAGCTACACAAGAGAATAATCATTTTTATCAGATTAAATAGAGTTTAAAAAATTGTCAATGCCTTGTTTTATTGACTTTATAGATTTAATACATCTAATTCACTGACAATTTTTCAAAGAAAATGGTTGAACATAATTAATTCCAAAGGCTTATTAAAAATAAAAATAGTATGATTTACAGCATCTTTACAATTACTTTTTGAACAATTCAAATTCTACTCCAATAATTCAAACATAATCAATGGTTTCAAGTGGATTAAAAATCCTTTGTAAACACTGCTCAAGATGAGATTCAAACTTCAGGAATATTGAAGGTATAAAAAAGAATATTACCATCTTGTGAAATATAAAAGAAAAAAAAATTAAGTAATGTGAACATTTACTATGCCAAATAATATTTTTTTTGTAATTCCTAAAGAAAATCAGTTTCTAATCAAAATTTCCTTTGGCGATTAGTAAACATGTTATAGAACACATTTAGTAATTAGACAAGAAAACAAATTTTAAAACCATAGTTCTGTTAAAAATATGAACATAAAATTTATTGTTATAAAAAGAAATTAAAATTTTCAAAAGACCATGTAAACTGAAATAGTAAATATTTAGCTAATTATTGAAATAAATTCATTTTTTGCCATATATTCTGAGAAAATGAAGATAATATTCATAAAAAACTATTCCATTAGTATAAAGAATTGGAAACTTTAAATTTATAAACTTGTGATTTATTCTGGGATTAGCTCAAAAGTTATAATTTCAAAACTTTTATGTGCCTTTTTATGGTGTTTTGCATTTTGACCGACATCACTTTATATTTTCTCAATTTCGTTCAAATAACAATTTTTTAAATTATGATCACCTCTTATAAAAATTATAATTTTTTACTTATAATCCAATGACAATAAATTAGTTTAAATTTCTAGGAATAAACTTGAAATTTCAAAATTTCTGGAGTTAGAAATTTATAATATATGCTTTACTAACTAATGAAATTTATTAAAGAATAATATTTTATAAGCTAATTTTGCAATTAAAGTAGATAATTTTTTTTAACATACAATACATCTATTATTTTATAAATTATGAATTAGTATGAGTTTTAAAATTAAAGTGTCATCGAAATAATTTTCAAATGTAAAAAAGATTTATGTGTTATTAAAATACCCTGAAAGAGTAACTTTTATATATATTTAAACAAAACTGTTTTAAACACTTCCAGGAAAATCAGATATAATATTTTCATTTTTTAGAAGTATAATTTTCCTTTATAAAAATAAATTACATTTATGTTTAATATGACTTTAAATGTCTCAGAGACAAATGACAGTATTTAAATAAAGGATTTTACCTTTGGTTTTTTTTTAAACATAAGGTCTAAAAAGACTGAATTTTATTTTTAAATGTTCCTCCTTACTGCTTATAAATTGAGCTACAAGCACCGAGGAAACCTAATTGAAAAGCAATGCAGTTTTAGTTTATTATTATTTTTTGCACAGTATTTAATAAGACTGACAGATAATGTGAGAGATTTTTATCTCAATTACTAACCAACTTCAACAAAAAGAAATTAATATTATTTCATCAATAGGACTTAACATATATACATCAATTCTCTAAAATTTTAAAGTATGATATTCAGATTTTATTACAATGAATGTTTTTGTAAATCATTTTATGTATAAAATTATGCTGTAAAAATATATATGTAATCAAAGTAATATGTCAATAGAAAATTAATCAAGAACCCAAAGATTTATTACTAAGCATTTATTTTTTTTAGCATAATACAATAAATAGAGTAAATATCACAAATAATTTCACAGCATATTTTAAACTATAATTTCTTTTGCTTAAGCATTGTTATAATTTCTAATGATAAATACATATCAATCATCAAGAATACTATTTAACCAATCATCAACATTGGTTTTTTTACTTTCACAAGGCTTTTCTTCTTGAGGAAGATTTTTTAACGTAGCATTTAAAGATAATAGAAAATCTAAATCATCAGGCAAATGAGCATCATTTTTCTTAATTTCTGCTGTAGAATTTGAAGTCTTCTCCAGAGTGTTAGATTTTAATGCCAAGCATGAAGCTAGAGATTCAATTATATTCTCAGTTTTCTTTTCTAGTATGACAGATTTTTGAATTACATCCTCCACATTTTCATCTTCACAGCTATCAAGTATATTTAAATTAGAATCTAATATTTCAGATTCAATCACTGTTTTACCAGAGGCAGGATCTTCTTCAACAGGATTTTCCATTCTAGGTTTATAAGATAATTTCCAACTTTCTGCTGAAGTTTCAAATACAGAC
Organism: Latrodectus geometricus; assembly: GCA_026290005.1. NCBI lineage: Eukaryota > Metazoa > Arthropoda > Arachnida > Araneae > Theridiidae > Latrodectus > Latrodectus geometricus. The sequence continues at coordinate 132,081 of JAPDSC010010412.1, read as the reverse complement.
AACTGATCTTTATTGAAAATATTTTCAGACAAATTAATTTGTTTATGAAATGGAATACTTTTGACAACATGTTTCAAATCTTTGATATCTAAAATTATAGAATCAACATCAATACTAGTTTCATCCCATTCTTTTTCTTCTGATAATTGTAGTTGAGAACCAGAACCCCCTGAGTAATTCATCACAACATCAAAATCATTTCCTCTCATTGTATCAGCATGAGGATCACTAGAAACTTCTTCATACTTTTGCCAATTATTGCTAATAACTCTTTTAGCATATTTTTTCTCTTCAGGATTAACTATAACTTCAGGAGGTTTATTAGATAAACATGGATCATCTCCTGTTTTAATGACTAAATTAGTTTTAAGCCCTTTTCTATCTTCTGAAAAATTATCGCCAGTTCTTCTATTGACATTCTTTTTTTTCCCACCAGGGGCCATCTGAAATGATAAATTCAATACTTAAAACTTATGATTAGAAAAAAGCAAATATTTCTTCTTTCTCAAAATCACAATATTTAATTAAATCATTATTCATTGTTTTACTTTTATATTTATCTAATTATGTAACATTAAAGATTCAAGATTCACAAATTAAATTTTCAAGAATCTGATATAATAAATGATTTTTAGGTTTACATATATGAATTCTAATATCAAATTTGGTTGTGTGTTTACATATAGAATTTTATGTTTAAAATTCCATTCTTAGAGCAATTTGCAAATAAAACTGATTAACTGATTGCATTAATTGGTATTTGGAATATACAATAGATAAGTTTGTAACAGAAATATCCATAATGCCTTAATTAAAAGCAAAATGCCTTAAATTCCCCATTTTTCTGTTGGTATATTTATTTCACACACACATTAATTTATTAATTATCATTTTATTAAGTAATCTCAGCATATGCTTGGAATTTCTCATTGAAAGTCAGAAAATGGAATATTAAGTAAAACAAATTATTTATATATATAATAAATGCAAAATGGAATAATGTTCATTTGAAACACACTTAGAAAAAAAAAGGTAAAAAATCTTGTCTTTGAAAGGATTCTAAAATATTTATAAAATATCTAAATTACCAATGTTGTATTTTGTACCTATATTTTTTACTAAGTAATTAAAAGAAAAATAACAGGTTATTTATATTATGAACAATTTTTAAAATAACACTTACTTTTGCAAAAATGTCCAAAAACTGAAAAGGTAAAAATTTGGATTCTTTTAGTGGATGTATGTCTAGATATCAAAGTAAAACAATAAAAATTTAATATTCCATCATAAAAGATTTAATTACAAGATACTGTCAAAATAAAAATAAATATTTATTTTAATAATGTCCAGTCTTTCTCCTTTATTAGCACATTAGATGGAAGTGCTGGTATCTTATATAGTAAGGTACCCAATAGGTGCACCATCATGGCATTGAAAGTGGGTAAGTATTCATAAATTAGAAGTTGTGACCAAGCAGAAGACCCCTAGAAGAATTATTTCACATGGAGGACATTGCGACCATGACATATTCAATGTGCCTTTGTTCATCATTAGTGAACATGACAGTTTTTTGATTAGTTCAGGATTCATATAACTACCTACGAATATTAAGAATGAACACCCATACCAATCAGACCACCACTGTCTCCAAATTTAAAGCAGAAATAGCACTTCTAAACTACACAATAGATTGTAACTATAAAATTAAATTTTAAAATTAGAATGGAAAATTGTTTTTTATTTAAAATAAAATATTTGTAATCTTTTTGCTCACAGTATTAACAAGAAGATTAAAAAGTTAACTATACTTTGAAATATTTAATTGTTTGAAAATTCTAGATAGAATAGAGTAAATTCAAAAAAGAGTTATAAATAAATAGAATTAGATAGCAAATATTTCAAAGAAGCAAGAGTTAAAATCAAAATAAACTATCAATTATTTTTCTGGACATACAAATATAGCAGAGCAGATAAACCTCAACTTCAGGAGAAAAAAATAAAAGCAAACAATTGAAATATTTTTTTATTTGAACATATGTAATTTATGGCTCACCAATACTCATGACCAATACTCTAGCCTTTAGTATAAATTTTAAGATTCACAAATTGCTCATAATAGATTTTAATTAACAGATTTCAATATCCACTTTGATTAAAATGAATATGATAAAAAGAATTTTCACTGTAAAACAATGAAAGATAACAATAAGCAAGATCATACAAAACATTTTTTTGACTAGTACTAATTTAATAGAAGCAGCAAACACAATTTCCTGAAAACCCCACATTCAAAATTAAACTAAGAGACAATTTTCTCAATTTAAAACTTAGAGTTTTCTAAATGAAAAGCATATTTCAAAATAGATGTCAAATACTACAAGCATCAATATTTAAAATGAGAATTAAACAAAACTAAAGATTAGAGGATTTAACATTCAGTACAATTTCTTGGATTCAAAGCATAATTATTGAACCTCAAATTAATGTGATTTCCTTGCTTTTTTTTTTTTTTTTTTTATGGATACTGAAAAACCTCACAATGCACGTACCATTTGTAGAATGGAATTATTCAGCACTCAGCATTAAAGCTTAAACATTTACAACATTAATCTTTTTAATATTGCTTCATGTATCATGAATAAAAACAAAAACAGAACATTCACTGAAATTTTAAATAAAGGAAGGTCACAGTAATTAAAACAAATGAATTTTGTAAAAGAAAATAGTGAAGGAAATTAATTTTTCAAGGAAATGGGATAAAAACCATGAATTTGCAATAGCTAGATCAGCATTAGCAGTTTCTCTTGAAATGTGAAAGTATATATTAAAAGTAAGCTTTCACATTTCAAGAGAAACTGCTAATGCTGAAAAATTGTTTATCAAAGGAGATATTATAAAAACAAGAATGTTGATTGCTTCATCTAAATTATCCAAAGTAAGTTACAACAAAGTTTAAAAATATTAATTGTCTTCATACTGACATAAAACAAAACAAAAACAAATAACTTGACATTTTTCAGTAAATTTTAACAACAATTAATTCAGAAAACATAAATTCTGTTATTATACAACAACTATAAATGAAAGAATTTCCTAAGAACCAAATAAAAAATAATAAGTTAAAAACTTGCTGATTGTGCTTTAAAAATAACATAAAACTGAAGACATTTTTATTGAAGTGATTAAATGCTTGAAACATAAGCCATAAGCACAGTTTAGAATTTATAAATTTAGTAGTTATCTGTATTGAATAAATTTAGTAGTTATCTGTATTGTTATAAATTTAGTAGTTATCTGTTTGATGTTGAATTGTTGGTATAGTTTTGACTGAAATTAATAAAGTTTTGTACTTCTTAAAAAATATTCTTAAATAAAATTTTAATGTTGTTAACATTATTATTTATATTAGTTATAGCAATGAAACATATGACAAGTTTTTTTGATGAGGCAGCTACCAATTACGGTGGTTTACATTAATTCAAGGAAAATTTAGTCAAAGAAATATATTGAGTTAGAAGATAATCCTGAAATTTTATTTTTTTGTTAAAAATATAAGCTTAGTGATCAATGTCAAAGAAACTTTATATTTAAAATGTTTACAGAAGTGTAGACTTTACAGATTTAAACTTTTAGAAGAATTAAAACTTTTAAAAATTTAACAAATAGGTAAAATTAATTATTTTTTAAACAGCTTACAATATGATTCTCAGATAAAATATATTATTTTAGGGCAACTTATGTATATTCAATATACATATGCTTTCAGCATCATTTTGATACAGTAAAAAGACTAATATACTAAGGTTGTGGCAAGTCATTTTAACACTAAAACTACCAAAAGGGGTCATTTGACCCATTTTCCCATTAATTTTGCTGAATAAAAAAAATCCCTGGTATGTTTAGTGTTAATATCCATCGCTTTCGAAGATTTTCATAAATAATTGTATGTATTACATGAAAGAAACCTAATAAATTAAACCCGCTGCATTCAACAGTGGCTACAATTGTACTTGAGACCTTTCGTGGTTAGATTATACTTTAGGGTGCCCCTTTGATTCTCACCAAGTTGTGATCGCAATTGATCGCCAAGCTGGGCAAAACCGAATCGTGTTCTGATTGGTTTAGATCCAGTTGAGGCTCTGATTGGTTTATCGTTTTTAGAATTTTGAAAATTCCAACAGACGTTGCATTATTTTTGAATATTCAACCATACCTGTTAGCACTGTAATCAGAGCGAACAGGAATGGTGCCAAAAAAATCGCCAAGTTCTCTAGAGGGCACCCTAAAGTATAGTTTTATCCCCTTTGTATTTAAGAACGCTGTCCTATCACGAACGAAATCATTGAGCCCGTTTTCAAAACAATAACAGTTGGATCATGGAAAAGCCCACACCTTTGGCATGAATGATTTTTCTTAGTGATAACTGTGATAATCTTGTTCTACTTTCAGACATTAGTTATAGTAGATACTAGTAAAAAAGCACAGATGATTGGAAGAGAAAATGTTATTGTTGAAACTAACAAGAGTAAGAGCAGGAAAATGAAGTATAGAAGAGGCAAGCCTGTGAATAGATGACAGGTTTTAAAGGTACAGAAAGAGGAATGAGCAGGCATTTTTCTGAGTAGTTGAACGACAGACAAAAGTAGAATTGTTATGTGTAATTAAAGAATGGGTCTTGACTAGAAGTATGGTTGTTTGAAAGCATACAAATATTTGTCAAATGAGGGGTTTAAGCATTTGATGGTAAATTATAGTGTATGTTTCAAAGATCTTAATAGTAGTGCCCACACAAATTCTATTGATGGTACATATGTTCGACAATAAAATATTTTCTTAGAAATCATACATGCCACTTTGACGGTATATTCAACCATTACCTTGTTGAATAAATATGGTGTCACTCACATGGTCATTCGCTAAGCAATGTCATATTTAGAGCATTTTTGAAATTTGTTGTTGAGCAGAACCCTTCAAACAGAAAAGCTCAAAAGTAAGAAGGTAAATGCTGTTTTTTTTTTTATATTTTTCTTATCTTATATTTAATTCCGTTCTGTATTGTTTACATATACTTTCATTATGCATCCACCTTATTTAGCTATATTCATTTACCGCTATTGTCATTTTCACATGGTGCATTTTTTGTCGTCAAGGGTATCGGTTATCCTAGAGTTTTATTTACGATAAAGAATTATGGGTTAAATTGTGCTTCGGGTCCCCTGCTTTGGGAGTTTTCAAAAACCCCGATGCCATTGCGAAAATTATACAGCTATTTCAAAGTGAAACGTCGGCACCAATAAAAAAAGCTAAAGCAAAAGAGTAATTGATGAGCATGCGCGAAAAACGCTTCAAATTCGCGAGGAAGGGAACCTAAACCACAATTTAACCTCATTATCAAATATTTTCAAAGTCAATTATAAATATCAGTGCTACTTATCGATTATAACATTTGCTTTGAATCTGTCCATATGCTTTAAGCGGAACATTTCTCAACCATTGGTATACGTTAGTGAATTTTATAAAACTTGATTGCTTAATTTAAACAATAATTTGACTATTCAAATTACGTTGGTAAGAAATAACTATTTGGTGTCACCTTCGAAGAAATAATATTATTAAATAAAACATCCAGGTTCTTGAAATTCCATTAAAAACTCAACTCAAAAGAGATCTTTATATGTGGACAATTACTTAATGAAAGAATTGTTCGAAAATTTCAGGAGTCAAAAATTTAAGCCGGACATAAAAGATATTTCAAATCATTCCAAAATTTAATTTTTTGACACAGCCACACATGAATTATAAAAACTTCATGAAACTATATGGAAATATAGTTTGACATACTTACATTATATTGCTTTTATTTCTAGAAATAAGTTACACGAATACAGCTAAACATATCTTGCTAAAACAAAGTAAACAAAGACACGACAGTGATTTCGGTTCCAGTTAGACGAGTTAGAAGGAATCTAAATAAAATTTACCTTGAATTTAAGTTTGAATGGATATTTTGTCAGGCTGAGTCAGAAACTAAATTATCATCCGGAATAACATATGTTAAAATATGAAGTGCAAGATTAAAATAAATTCGGAGAAACTAATAGAAGGAATAAGCTTTATCAATTAGCTAAGTCAAACAAATGACGAATAATCAACGATAAATATCAGTGTTTTGAAAATTTTTTTTATGAATTTTTAACTGATACGTTTCAATTCCCTTTAATATTTACATTGAATATGTGAACTCTAAAAGCCACTATTACATTAGAGTTGCCGATATTTCATTTTGAGCAACTCCCATAGACTTAACATTACGTGACGTCACAGCTCAATTTTCGGCAACTCGAGCTTATCGTCCTATGAATGTTCGAGATTTCTATTAGGTTTGCTATAAGTAAATAGCTGTTTTACTAGATTTATTAACAGATCGCTTTTCTGGCTAACATTTTTAAGGTTGCCATATTTTACTCTGTAGGTGTCCAGATTTCATGATGAATTCTTATTTGGGAATTTAATTTGTAGCCAAAATTTGTTTACATTACGCCATCTTGTTATTGTTTCACTCAATTTTAGCGTTTGAAACTTCACGTTTAGAATGATCAAGAGCTAATCTTTGTCGACGTGAAAAGGAAAATATCTGGTTAAAAAATTTCTTAAAACTTTTGAGTTAATTTCCTAAATAAATAACATTATCAACGCCTTAAATAAATAATATTATCAAGATTCCTTAAATAAATACCGTATTTTCCTGTATATAATCCGCAGATTATGTGTAAGCTATTTTTGAATATAATATTTCCTGAGTCTTATTTATGCAAACTTCTATTGCATACTTAATTTTTTTCTATAACTACCGTATTTTCCTGTATATAATCCGCGGATTATGTGTTAAAAAAAGTTAGGAATTTCGTTGTGCGTATTATACGCCGCCGCGGAATATTTGATAAAAAAAAACATTCTCCATCAGAAAAGCTTACAAGAAAGTTTTGAAAGAAATACTCTTTATATTTCATAAAATAAGTAACAGGTGGTACCAGGACACACCTGAGTTATTTAAACTATTATCGGCTTTGTGCAATTACGTTCAAAAACGAATTCGGTTCCTCTTAAAGCTTTTACGCTTGTAAATTCGCTAACGTCATTTTGCAATTTGTCTTGACGTGAGATGTTTCGTTTTGAAATTATTCAAATTCGTATATCGTCATATGGAAGCGAAAATTTTTAACTTACACAGCAAGATTTTAAATTAAAAGCTTTAGCGAAATCAAATAAAAACAATAACGTCAGATCTGTTAATGTGAAGTGAAAAACAAAGCACGCGTGGTATTAAAAAAAAAAATGTATAAAATACGCAATTTGTAAATAACCCATTTCTTTCATTTAAATATTATCGAAGCAAATATATATTCATTTAAATATATCTAACTTCGTTTTAAAAGTTATTAGAAGCTAAATATCGATAAGTTTTACAAGACTCTCTTCTCAAAATTATCGCTTTTAATCGATCTCGTGCTTTCATCTCAAGTTTATCGCTCTGCGATAAACTGGATCTAGACTGATATTTTTCATAATAAATGCTCTTTTTCTATACAATTTATTAAATTTTTAATCCTACTGTGCATTTTTTTATTTTATGTGATATCTATATTATCAGCAGTACATATTTTAGACTATTCGCCAGGAAAAAAAAAAAAAAAAATTGCCGCGGATTATACGCCGCTGCGGATTATGCGACGCTTTTTCCCTTTTACTCGAAGAAACGTCCGTGCGGATAATACGCCGCTGCGGATTATATACAGGAAAATTCGGTAATATTATCAAGACCTAAATAAATAATATTCCTTCCTTAAATAAATAATAATATCAAGACCTAAAACAAAACTGTTATTTTGAAATAATATTTATTTATAGTTTTAATAAAATTAAGAGATCACTCAAACAACACAGGTGAAAATTCTTATCACGTGTAAATACATCTTTATAACGATGATATTTTAACTTTAATTCGGACGCTATTTCATCATACGTTCTTTGTTTTAATTTAGTAAATTTATATTGGGAATCTGAATTATCCCATTTGTGAGGCTTTACTCTTATCATTTCAATAAAATCAATTTCCATTTCTTTTATCCATTCAACACAGATATTTACCATTTTCCAGTATATATATTTATCACATGCACTCATTAACAATAATGAAAACATGTTATTTCTTGGCATCTTATTGTTTCCGCTTGGCGAAAGTAAAAGACAACACCAGTTCCGTTGATCATCTATTGGCGAAACGAATTGCTCGAGTTGCTGCTGCATGCACAAAAAAATTGCTCATTTTCGGCAATTCATAACGCCAATAACTTTCATTTGGCATAAAATTTGGTGAAAACTTGGCAATGATCAAATTTCAAATGCGCAGCTGTAAAAAATATCTGAAATATCATTGGACGACGTGTCCGAGTTGCCAAAAATCGAGCTGTGACGTCACGTAATGTTAAGTTTACGGGAGTTGCTCAAAATGAAATATCGGCAACTCTAATGTAATAGGGGCTTTTAAGCAATTTTTAATTTTATATTATTCATTATTTTTCTAATTAAAAGTTTTATTAAAAAGAAAATAAAGTGTTTCCCGAATGTATTTGTTTCGAAAGGCAATAAAGCTATTATTCATTTTTTAACTAATCAATACATATTTTTATTAAATCCTTTTATTACTTTACATATTATTTTACTATATGAAATTATAATTTTTCAATCTTTTTATAAAACAATTAAAAAATCTCAACTATGTGTCAAATGCATTTTTGACTAACTTTTAAAAAAAATCAAATTATAATGTTTGATTAAGCTGTTTTTTAATTAGTGATAAAATTTGTTATACATATATTGCAACGAGGAATTCATTTTCTTAATTTATTTTAAAGTTTCTTATGAAGGTGAGAAGTACCCAAGTAACAAAATAGTTTGACCCAATATTAGCAATCTAACCAAGATAACTCCAATAATGGGGGTCAATTTTTTCCCGTATACAACAGAAGCTCAATAATGAAACTATGAAAGGAATCAAGTTTTCTCAAATATTGGACATACCAAGTTAAGCCCATGTTGGTCTTATAAGAGGAGCCAAGGTTTCTCCAATATGCCATGATGAGCCATTATTGGCTCTATAACAGTAGCGAAGTTACTATCAATATTGGGGATGCCAGGATTTTGCCATAATATAATATAACAAGTTAAATCCAATATGGCTATCTATTTGTTTGAGCAGTTTCATTGATTTTTTTGTTTATAAAGAATTTTCTTATTCACTGAGATTAAATTTCCTTAACTCCGAATTATTTCAAAATTTTGATTCTTAAAGTTTAATCGTTACCGTTTAAATTGTTGATTATTAACAAATCGTTAAAAAAAAAAAAAAAAAAAAAAAAAAAAAAAAAAAAAAAAAAAAACCTTTTGATAGTTGTCATAGAATGTTTTCTTTGGATTACTCATTTCAGTGTTTGTTTTTGCTAAGAAACATTATTAAAATAAACAGTTACAATATGTACTTATAATAAATTTAAATGCTTAATTTAAATTAAGCATTTAAATTTTGTCAACAATTGATGTTATAGCCTCCAAAAAACAACTTTAATATTTTGATTACAACAGTGCAATTAGAAAACCATCATTGCACATTATTTTTTTAAAAATTTTTTTAATTGAAAAACGACGTGGATTAAATTTTAGGTATTATGAAAGTGTTCATTCATTCGCATAATTTTGTTAAATTTATAAATGTCTTGACAAATTAGGATGAAGAGGAAGCAAATTAAAGACAGACGGATGTTAAAAATGCAAAGTAATGAAATTTATGTAAATTGTGAAAACTTACGTATTATGTTAAATAAAAATTTAAGAATAAACAGTTCTGCTAGTTAGTATCTTAAGAAGGGAATTTCTGCACCTCGGAAATATTTGTCTTAAAGCGATATTAAAAGATGAACAAAACTCAAATTTGTATAGATTTATGTTTTTGTGTAAGGTAAAAATAATGTATTTGAAAATTTGAGAGAGATGTGAATGAAAACTTAAAAATTTCAGGAACAACTAGTGACTGGCATCTAATAAAAACTTTTTAATAAACTTAATACTATTTTTTAATACTTTTACTATTAAAAATAAAGCAATTCAGGAGAATTTATCATGATCATGATAAATCGGAAATATGAACAGAATAAAGAACTTTTTTTCATGAGATGATTTTAAGAGTATAAGAGATGATTTCAAGTGTACAATACTTTTTTGGCGTAGTTTCTCGCAAAAAAGAAAGTAAAATTAATTATTTTCATTTAAATAAAAATTCCAATCAATTGATTGGAATTCACTTAATATAGATAAGCATTTAGTAAAATATGAACAGCGTAAAATATTATGTGATTATAAATTGTGATGTGATTATAAATTTATATACAAAATTGCCAGTTTTAAGCTATCGGCTAGTTTTAAGGAATGCAGAAATATGGTTAGCTTTTAATATTAAATAAATAAAGTTGTTTATATTGGAAATATGATTATTTAGAATGTGGCATCATAATAATTAGAGGTATATGCAAAATATTTCCTGTATATTTAAATTTGGGAAGTAATAAATATTTACTTGTTTTTCTTCTCTTCTTTTTCATTGCATGCTAATTTTAACATAATATGATATTCATCATAAAAAATTATTTGCTTAAAATAAAAAATTTCTCCCTAGTTTTAACTTTTTCTTTAAAATTAAAGATATTAATAATATACAAAATAGTAAATTTCAATCGTGACAATTTTATTAATGTAAGATGCAAAAAATGCAGCTTTAATTAAAAAAATAAAAAATGTGTATGTATTGGAATAATATAAAATAGCTTGTTTTAACAATTCAAAATAAGATCTTTTGTTATCAATATGTGAGCTACAGAATATAGACACTTATAAGGGTCACCAAGATTAGTCTTATCTTGGCTGCCTATATCGAAACAATTTTGACATCAAAGGTTGATCAACTCGGTCCAATCTTGGCAATCTACATTGGTCTTACATAAAAAAATCCATTCATGATTGGTCCAATTTTAGTCATGATTTGCTGAAACAGGGCCAAGATATTTTGCTAGTTGTGATTTTTTTTGACTAATTTCATAAAAATCACAAAAGTTTAAGCTTTAAAAGAACAGTTCTCAAATATATCAAAAATATACTATAGAAATATATCAATAATATAATCAAATATATACTAAATAATATAAATTTATAATGCATAATTTGGGTTGAGAATTAACTAGCTACAATTATTATTATTAAATAAAATTGCAGGATATTCAGTGAATTATACTAACATAATTTAAATCTTAAATTATTGTCATTGTATGAAATAATTTTGTATGAAATAATTAATAAAAGAGTATGTTTGGCAAAACTATATTTTTTGAATACTACATGAATTTAAAAAGGATTTTCAAGGGTTATACGACTGCTATGAAGACAGTACATATATTCTAAAGTTAAGTTATGTCAATACGTTAGATCA
>JAPDSC010010412.1:49764-100545 GCA_026290005.1 Latrodectus geometricus | reverse complement strand
ACGACGCAGGGACAATAGATTTAATTAGCAATAAGGTTTCGTCCCACTTTCACTTCTATTGAATCCTTTCATGCAAAGTGAAATGCCGAGACAAAGGTTCCTGAAAAATAATTACGAGAAATGCCGATGTATTCTTTAAGTACCCAATCTTGTTAAAATGATAAAAATACGAGTGGAGTTTCGTGTTTTGGTATTTAATTTCCCCTTGATTGATTTATTCAGATGCAGTGGACCATAACTGAATCTAAATAAAGTTTACTTAGCGTGAGATTGTATTATTCTTTTATTTTAAGTCAAATACAGTATTTTTCTTTACTATTGAATAAATTATTTTTAATTTGACTTAGTATGTATTATGCAGTTTCATGTTCATTCCAAAAAAATTATGTTTGATGAAATATTAATTTGTTTGCCATTTGAAGCAATCTCAGTTTGAGCAAATAAATACTTTCATTCGGATTCATAATGATTTTTCCAAGCATATAATACAGGAAATAAGTCAATTTTGAGGAAATGTTTAAACTATAAATTAAATTTTTTTAAGATATGAATTAAAGATAATTTTTTAATATTTCCATATGATAAAATTCTTTCATAGCTTATTTGAAAATAAAGTTTAAAGCATAAAAATATTATTACACTTAAACCAAATGTGAAAATAGATTAGAGAAAATTTGAAAAAATATGTGAATTATTAAAACAAATAAAAAATAATAGTAAAAAATTTAGATGTCCGAATTTTAAGAATACTTACTATTAAATTTTGTAATTTAACACACATTAATTTTGAACGATTAAATTTTTTTGTTACATAAACTTCGGTTGGTTTGTTTCGCATCATAGAAAAAAAAATCAAATAGAACGAAGGTCTTATGCACAACATCTGTGATGTGAAGACAATTTTCTTTTTTTAAATCTGCCCATGTAATAGGCGCTGCAATTGCGCCAGGATAGTGGTACAGTTCAAAAGGTGTTCAGGGGTGAGTCAGGGCAATTTTTGCAGTGACTGTATGTCCTGGTCCCGTCTTCATGAATCTTCATACCCTTGAAGATCCCTGACAAAATTTTCAAGGATAGAGATTTTGTTTCATAAAATTTATCATTTAGTAAGGATTTTATTATTTACTACTAATATTTATTAAAAAATGCTACATTTTAAAAAGCTAATTTTACTTCTGAAATAACTTCTACTAGCTTCTGTTTTGTTCAAGCATACAACCTCTGAGAAGTTACTCAGGTAAATGCAAAAATAATAATAAACTATAAATGTACTGCTTGTAAGCTATATTTGATATGAAAATTTCATTGAAGATGCGTCATTTTAGTTTTTTGTTATGTTCTCAAAATTTACTATAAATTTCTACGATTAGATGCTAAGTTTCCCTTCTGAAATTAATTCTGTTAATAATTGTTTTATCCACATACATAAATTGACACTTGTTTGAAAGTTTCCACAATTTCTTAGAAAAACATATAAACTAATTGGCAACTCTGGATAAACGATCTGTTTATTTTGAAAATATAGGAAATGATAACTCTCATAATTTTTCTCAAATAAGTTTGTATCGAAGTTGTTTTATGATGGATATCTCTTTCCATAAGATAATTCAAATGTTCCGAACATACTTATTAAATTGTTTATAGTATGTATAATCATATTTGCATAAAAGTTAATGATTGCCGTTGTTAGGTACAAGGGAAATTTTCACAAAATAAAACAATATTGCAATCTTCAAATAGCTGCTTCAATATTACTAATTTTTAAATATTTTTTTATAATTTTTAAAGTAAATGGATTTCATAAAATTTTAAAACTACTAGTTAAATATCAATTTTTGATTTCCAGTTCCAAATGTTAATGAAAAATGTTTTCAAATTAGAAATGTTCTCTGTTTGATTACATTGAATAACTTATAAAGTGCTTTCCAAAACCTCCAAATATTGTATAGATAACCCAAACCTATTTTGAAATCGTTATTCATTAAGAGAAAAAGCTATTTTACTCAATGAAATAAAATAAAATTTACCCATCACATTAAGTAGTTTACTGAATATAAATAGTAACATTAAATTTATTCTTATTTATGTTACCATCATAAGCCAGCATGGTTTAGCATACTTTTGAATGAAGTTTTAGAAATAAAATTAAAACTCTAGAAACACATTTTACAATTATTTTTGAATATGCATGACAATTTTTTTGTTAGAAAAAGTTTCTGCATTGTAAATATCTAGTGAATAAATTTTGAAAACTATTTAAAGATTAATATTATTGATTTAAAATTATAATATCGAAATAAAAAAAATTATTCTCTAGTAAAGCATAGCGATATTTACTTAGAACAATTGGATTTGTAAGCATGAAAATTACTTTTACTCATTGAGAGAATTGTCCTTTCTTGTTTTTTAATATTTTAAACGACATCAGTCAACCAATCAACAAATAAATTGATATCTGATTTAAATGGATTTTTAGATCCATAAAATTTTGCAGGAAAAGTTAATTTATTTAATTCTAAAAATCAAAAATGTTTTGATTAATTTTACTTCGAAATGAATCCGATTACAGAATATGAGACTATACAATTATTAGAAATGCTTGAAATATTTTTTTCCTTTTTCAGGAATATTTTTTCAGGAGTGTTAGCCAGGCTAGCAAAATGGGATGCGCTGTTCCACTTTTTCAACAGAGCAGTAATTTGATATGAAGTCCGACTTCTTCAGTGCACATATGCCATAGGTACCCGTCAGTAGGGTAGGCCAACATTCATACTCCATTCATACATAGAAAAGATAAAGACAGGAGAGAGAGAAAAAGAAAGTACACCCATGCCTTAATCGGGAATCGAACGCAGGACCTAACCCGCTGACCACTAGACAGAGTTGTAGGTTTTTTCTTCAGTTCAAACTGCTAAATAGAATGAATTATCTTGTAATTTTAAAACATCGTCAAGTAACAAAGTTGACCTCTATGCTGGTAATTCTCTTATCCAAACTTACAGAACAGTGTTACCCATTGAATGTATTTTTGATCATTCAAAATTTTTATGTGAATAGGTCCTTTCCGTTTGTTGTTAAACGGTCAATTTGTTGCACATAACAGTTGATTTGATTCAGATATGTAGTTAAAGTGAATTCTGAAACCTTACAAACATCTTTTTTCGCGGTGGGAATCAAACCCGCGCACTATTGTACAGATGGTTCGTGTTCTAATTCTTTAGCTGACAGCTTGCAAAGGATCCTTTCATAATGGTAATTTTCAACGAAATAAGGTATCAAATTCAATTAAAAAAATATTGATATAGAAAGTTGATCGTAAATTAAATTTTTTTGTACTTATGAAGCACTATTCTTAAACATGTTCCCACAGTGACATATGTCAATGAGCAATAGAAGTAAGTTTTAAATTTTATAAAAGAAATATATGGAGATAATTGCTTCTATTTTTTGTCATTAGAGTTTATTAAATTATAAGATAAAATAACATATTTCATAATATTTTAAAATATATAAATTAATTATATTAAATGGTAATATAATTTTAACAGAATATATCAAATATCAAGATTTTACTTTTGAACTTTTAAACTTTAAGGGAATCATTTACTATAGTAACTTTGAACTATTTGTTTCTAATTAAAAGACACACAATTTTTTAAGGAAAATATTCTGTTTGATGTATAAAGAAGAATTAGGATTGATCGTAATAAATTAGCTCCCCTATCTTTTTAAATAAAATAAATAACTTCTTTCCCAGGAAAAGTTTTTCTCGAAGAAATAGACAAGTAATGAAAAGACAATGATTTTTGTAACAGTTCTATTTTAAAAATAAATACATTGGATTTTAAGTCTACACAAATTTTTAAGTTTTTGTGAAATGTTATAAACTAGTTTTATAATCGAAATGACTTTTTGAAGTTTTTCTGACAGTTAAGTGGCTATTGTATATTAATATATTCATATGAAATTATCATCTTTTGAAGATAATGATTTATGAATTAATTATATTAAATGGTAATATAATTTTAACAGAATATATCAATATCAAGATTTTACTTTTGAACTTTTAAACTTTAAGGGAATCATTTACTATAGTAACTTTGAACTTTTCTTTTTTTTTTTTTTTGAAATTATCATTTTAATTGTTCCGATATTTTCAACTGTTTTAAAATATATGAAAATTTAGTATTCTTTACAATATTTGCATTTTATATAAACATAATTAACACTGCTTATTAATTTTAATAAGTATGGGAATTAAAAATTTTTAATTGCAAGAATTTATTTTTTTGCTTGATAATTTTACTTTATCATTTAAGATAAATTATTTGAAAAATGCTTATAATTTTTTTAAATATTTCTAAAATAATTATTAATATACTTTAGTCAATTATTAAATTTTCATAATTGATACTTAAATTTTTTTGTATGTCAATAAATGGTTTATATATCGTTATAAACATAAAAGGATAGCATTAAACATTGTTTGAGTACGATCTATCTAAAGGAAAAAAGATGCATTACATATATTATGAACAATATTTTAATAAACTAATTGCAGTTACATATATATTACCATGAAAATTTCGAACTAATGAAATACCTTTATGAAATTATACTAATGAAATACCTTTTTATACATGAAATACCTTTTCTCCATTCTAAAGCAAATGACAATTCTTTTTTTTTTTTTTTTTTTTTTTAAACATATTCGTAAGATTTTAATATGCTCTCTGTATTATAAGTAAAATTTTCTTTAGAATCAATAAAAATTCGCTTTCATATTTCAAAAATATATTCGAATCAAGAAGATTCGTATGCTGACAAACACATAAGAAAAAAATCTTTTTCAAAGGCTCGAACGTAAGAGTCTTGAGAGACGAAGAATATGAAAAATGCTTGTTTTCTTACTAGAGCATACCCTCCAGGGAGATCATTTTGCAATATATACTAAAAAATTTGACAAGCTCAGCAGTTTCCATCGCTTTGTTTTATATTAAAAAATGTCAGCGATACACATTTTGGTAAAATATCTACTACAACAACGATTTCTATTTTATGTATTGAGGTGTACAATTCAAAAGGTATGTTTGCATTCGACTCTCAGAAGTCTTATTTCATCAAGTTTGTTTCCCTGACGCATGAATTTCTTGGAATAAATAGTTTATTTTTATAGAAAAATAATTCGGTTAATTCATGATTTAATATTTTTAGAAATTACAATAAATCAGTAATATGTCGTATTCAACTACAATGTACTTTTGTTCTCTCATTAAAAAATAGTAGTGATTTCTATTTCATATACCCTTCTTTTTTTAAATTTGAAATAAATTTCTTAACTGAAACAAAGTGGTATTGTTCACAAAATTATTTCATATATAGTAACTATTTGAGTTCATTTGTGATTAAGTAAACATGAGATTCATCAAACTTTTCTTATTAATTAGGTTATTAGAATTTATAACAGAAAATAAGTGATGAATTTGTTTCGAAAATGCAAGTAAAAAGTAAATGCCTTAAAGAGGGTTTTCAGAATACTGCGAAACTATTAATAAGGTCTTACTAAATTACACAATTTTAAGTAAAGAAAATTTAAAATCAGAAATAACCAAAAATATTTTTAAATAAAAATATTTACATACACAACGTAAAGTTGATTATTTTTTCAATATTAATTTTTAACTGGTTATAAAAATTTATACAAATATTAAATTTACGGTAACTGGAGTTGATAACATTATAGAAGATTTATCTTCATTAGTATCCCATTTAGTATTAGCTAATAATTTTCAGCTTAATATCATAAATAACAGTTATTACGATGAAATATGTAAAACAATGATGCCAACCAGATTTTGAAAAAAGTAATTATTTGAAAAAAACAAATTTTTATTTACATTCAAGTTCATTTTTTAGTAAATACTATTGTAATCTTCTGATAAAATCTGTTGTCTGCTCTTCCTCTTATTATTAATCAATTTAATTCATATTTTATGACATGAATAAACTCAATGTTTTTGTAGACAATAATTCTTTGTGTGTATATTTTTAATAATAATGTAGACAATAGTCTAGCCTATTTCAGACATTTGAAAAGAATTTTGATAATGCAGCCATGTACATTTTGTCTTAAGCAATTTAAAAGAAGTTTGCATTAATACATTTTATTTCATATTAAATTCTCATTTCTCTGGAAATGAAATCTATTTTTATGTAGTCAGTATAGAGTTCATTATTTCTGTAAATTTATGCAAGCATTATTTATCATGATTATTAATTATAAATATTAAAATTATAGTACTACTTGTATTAAAAGGTACTTTTTATGATACAAATATTACAAATAATTTAATACAAATTATCGTATAACATATCTTATGTTGCAATTAAATAAAATAATGCTTACTAAATTGCAAGTAATCGCAAGAATAACTGTTACAAGATATTACTTTTAATATAAATATTAGATATATTTTGCAAAAACAGAGTTTTTCCAATGTTTGTAAATCTTTTTACAAAAAATTTAAACTATACTTCATCACTCTAAATTGAATCATTTCCGTTAACTAATTTCTGACCTAATTTTATAATGAACTTATTTTTTCAATTATATATTAGAACTGATTAATTTTCTCTTAAAAAACTTGTTGCTTTCGTATTGAACAGAATCCTTAAATACATTATTATCTATGAAACAATTTCTAGTAAAAATTGATTTATTTTTGTTTCATTTCTAAATTTAATATTTTAAAAAAATGGAGCAACTTTTATATTATTCTACAATGATATTTTTTATGCTTTAATTTCATTAAATGTCTCTTTTTATGAGAAAAGCAAAATAATATTTTAAACTTAACAAACATTTCTTTACTAGATGATTTCTTCTAACATACTGTACAAGATTATTTTATTTTGTATTTTTCTTTCTTTTACATTTTCTGCTATGCCCATTCAAGCAGACCTTACTTGTCAATAACTTCTCACAAAGCAATTGGATTCTTTTTCCAAGACAGAAATTCAATTGTGTATCCATCTGACCAATATAAAAGAGAATTGCGTTATCTTCCTACTTCTTTTCTGGAGTCATTTATTGCATTATTACATCATGTCTGTTATGAATTTAACTCTTTCAATAATTTTAATAGAATCTGGAAAAAATGGCAATATTTCTTTAAAAATTCAAGTATAATCAAATTTCAGTAATTTTAAATTTAATCCCATTTTACAATTACTTAGGAATAAAATGATCAATTTCTTTAACAATTTGTGAAAACATTTGACATGTAAACTATTTGGCTAAAGGAACTGTCTTAACGAAACTGAAAGTATGTCATTTTCGAGAACAAAAATACAAAAAAGTATAATCAAACATTTCAATGAAAAAGTGTCATTAATATAATATTATTTAAAGAAAGAGAAGAAGAGTAAGTTGTTTTTTATTTATTATATGTTTGCATAAAACCAAAAATAAAATTACAAATATTTTACATCTATAACGCTTTAATTTGAATTTTGAAATGAAGGTTGCTTATCTGCAAATGAAAATACAACAAATATTTGGCGTATGTAAACTTTGACATATAATTTAGTCACATTTATAAATTGATAATCATAAATTTGAACAAAATTATTTGAATTTGAATCAATTTTAATAAAATTATAAAAAACAAAAATTCGTTAACTCCAGGTATACATAAGAGAATTATTACTTCAAATAGATATTGTTATGGTTTAAGTAATTATTTAAAATTTAACTTTCTCAAGTTATGTTCCTAACTTCTTTAAAAAAGTTTTATAAGATCTGTCTTGACTTATGCACCAAAGACCTGAGCACTGACTTTACGTGATGAGAAAAATCTAGAGATTTTCATGGAAAAGATTTTGTACTGCATACTTGATAAGACCCAAATTGTTGAATTATGGAAAAGAAAATTAAATTTAGAGTTACACAGAATTTATATTCAATTTAATGCAGTAAATTTCATTATATTTTATAAAATTTAAATAGGTTGGTGATATGGCTAGAGTGCATTATGATAGTTGCTGTAAGAAAATCCTTTTTGGCAAAGCCCTTGGGAAATAGTTCCCAAGGTAGACTACCACTGAAATGGATTGACTATATTAAAAGTTTCTAAGCATTCTACAGTTTAAAGATGGGAAAACGATTCTCAAAACCTGAGATTCCTGGAGAAGACTTCTGAAGAAGACCATGATTGATGCAGGCCACAGAAACCAATAAAAAGAATAAAGTTTGGTAAAAGATTATTATGAGATGATCCACACATTCAACATGAAAAAGGTATCAAAGTCAGAAAAGGTGAACAGCCAATCAGTGAAATATGTCCTAACATTAGAATTGTAATTTATAGAACAAAAGAAAAAATGGTGAAATTTAAACATAATTCAACCTTCAAGCATTGACTAAAGAGTTATCTATCATATTTGGCGTTTAAAGATATCATCATATCTAGCATTGAAAAAAATCTAATTGTTTCTTTAAATTGAATTCATCAAAATATTCTAAATTGAGTAGAAAGTGTCAAATATTACTTATATGAGAATTTGACTTAAAAGTAAACATAATCATAAGCTTTTTATAGCAACTTAGAATAAAAAATAAAATTTCTTGACTTAATTTCTCAACAATTTTCTACCATTGTTAAGCATTAAAAATGATATTTTTAACTCGATATATTAATCTATTTATTTAGGCTTTTATACATGTTAAACTAATTTATCCGGTTTATTATTTATAGTACTTAATTTATCTATTTTTACTCTCTATTTTTAAAATTTTACGAGTCCTTCCTCCGGATGCATTCACTTTTGGTTACCATTAACTATTATTAGCTATTTTCATTTTAGTAGGATTAGCTGAAGTTCACTTAACTAGTTGTTAGCACTAACGGAGACTATTCCACAGAAAGATTTAGATAATGATAAATGCAGTAGATAATATTAAGTGAATCTTTTTTCTAAATCTTTGATCCAGGATAAAAGCTAAGATATTTCGCTTTTCTCCTCAGTCTAGATTATGACTCAATTGGAGATGATTGGCAATATGTTGAATGGAACAGCCTTTTTTCCTATTGTTTCTGA
Organism: Latrodectus geometricus; assembly: GCA_026290005.1. Taxonomy (NCBI): domain Eukaryota; kingdom Metazoa; phylum Arthropoda; class Arachnida; order Araneae; family Theridiidae; genus Latrodectus; species Latrodectus geometricus. The sequence continues at coordinate 91,446 of JAPDSC010010412.1, read as the reverse complement.
TATGTATTCATTTGTGTTTTTAGAAATATGCTTTGATCACATCTGTAAAGTAACTTTTGTATAGAGTTAACAAATCATAAGCATATAAAATGATATGCTTATGATTTGTTATATACAGATGCCTTTGTCGTAAAATATATACAGATGCCTTTGTCGAATTTTTTTATTTTTGCTATTTACATAAAAAAATCGGTTTTTGCGAACAATTGTGAGTTGTATAGAAATATTTTAAAACCCTTTTAAAAAGTAAAAAAAAAAAAAAATTCTAATAATACAACTACATGACAAAACTCAGCAAAAGTATGAATGAACTGAATTACATAGCGTTAAAAAACAAATAAAGATTTATGCATATATATACATATATATATTTTAATTTGAATTGCAATTTATAACTTTTGTTCTTTATGAAAAATTCCCAATTGAATATTAATTTTTCCTTGTGAAATTTAATATATCAATTGATATGCAAAAATTATTTTTGATTAAATTTAATGTGTCGGTTAGTTTTCCTTATAAAAATATTTCACTTTAGTGAACTTCCTGAAACATTTCTTAAAAGACTTTATAATTAAATTCAAAAGGTAAATGTTTCTTTTGCGAATATTTTATTATATTTAGCTTATAAGTTTTACTATTTTACTATCATAAGTTTAAAATTAATTGAAATATGAATAAAAGTAGAAAAATTTATTATAAAAATTGAATATTTTTTTAAAAAGAAAAGTTTGGCGTTTAGATGAAAGGAAAATTTGATCATCGAAGGATTTAAATAAATTTTAAGCTGTATCTAAAAAAGATTGCTTAGGTGAACTTTTTTCTTGTAAAACAGCGAGTGCTAGTAAATTAGAATTTTATATGAGCAATCATATTTAAATTACTTAAAATGTACTTGCTAAAGAAGAAACACGTAAAAATAAATAATAATTCATAAATATCATTATTTAAAATAGAAAACAAGATTTTTAAACAATATATTCAGTAAAAGTTTTCTCACAACCAAATATCTTAAAAATTATTATTTAAGAAAGATACAATTTTTCAGTTATTAAAGTTCTCAAATGATCTGTTATTGAATCAAAATTATAAAATTGCTTACTCAATACTAAATTCTTCATTTTACCTTAAAATAGTTCATAAGCTATGTTCTAGTTATTTTAAATAAAAAATTTGTATACGTGCTTTTGTTGACTTTTTCTTTGAAAGTAGAGTTCACTTAAAATAAATATCGTCAATTATTATTATAGTTTTACAACATTCTTATTCTTTGTCACCAAGTTTTCCTTACATATTTTCTGATGGATGTTTTCACCATCATAAATTATCTCTCGAAATATGTTAACAAGAAATTCATATCACTGAATACTATTCACCACAGAAAAAAAGTGCGAAAGTTATTTTCTCCTTTGAGATTCTGGTTTAACTGCAGATTTTGGTGAGATAATCCCAAGTGAGTTTGTAAGTAATCATGACAGATGGTGTAAATGCAACTGGAAGAGATGTTATCCAAAAGTCTTTGCTGAATTTTTTATTGAATACTTCACAAAATATGCCTCTTTAACAGTAAGTATATTAATACTTTACTTATATTTTAGGAAAATATTGATACATATTAGTAAAAAAATAAATATAAGGATAAGCTGAAATGGATAAATTACGTACTTTTATGTTTCTCACTGGCACAAAATTTCAACAAAATTCTAAACAAGAAAAAAGTAAAATTTTATTTATCTTGACATTAAATTTATTTTAAATTTTTTTATAAAATTATTCTGTTTAATATTCTGAAATAACTATTTCGAATGTAACATGGTAAACTTTTGCTTTTTTACGTTCAAGTTTTAACATGTTTTAACCTCGTATCCAGATATAGCAGATAATTAAAATGCAGCTCAGATATTTCATATAACTTATTTCTTAAAAGTAAATTGCATGTATGAATTTAATTCTCTTATCTTGTCTAATGGTCATTAGAACAAATTTACATTCGGATAAGATTTTAAATTTATAGTGCGAATCAATTAGATAACATAGATATTGCATAACAAAGATAGGGTAATAGGAAAAATGTCGAATTACTTTGCATTATTAAGGTCGAATTCATTTTACTTTTGGTAATATTTTTGTACAGTAGAATAATATTAATTTAAAAGCTTATTTGAAAACTTTAAAAATAATATAATTTCAAATTGATACAATTTTATATTTTGAATAGTATCTCTAAAACATATCATTCTTATACAGTTTGTGAGCAATTACATAAACTATATATACACATAATAACAATTAAATAATAATATTATCATATTTCAAACGTTTGATAATGCCAATGGATATTTATTCATTTTTGGAAATACGCATTTTCCAGCCTTGTTTACTTATTGGATGTCCATGCTATGCATTTACTTTTTTTATTTCAATAGATATTTGGAATATTCTGCAAATTATGTGGGCAGGATTATTTCGTTATGTATAATGAAGCACTTGCTTCTAACAAATAGAATTGTAATTAAAGAATTAAAATAATTTTTCAATTTAAAATTATATTTAATTCAAATTTAAATTAAAAAGTACATAAGGGTGTTAACTAAGTTTCTTCCGACTCAATACAGATATTTATTATTGCAGTTATATTAATTTGCTTAAAAATGCTTCACTTTAATTTAAATATAGGTGAAAGTATGTATGTATAATAAAAATAATCTTAAAGTATTAAATTAAGGGATGGTAGAATTTAAAAAATTGTATACATTAAACAAGTTATGATATATTATAAAAACTCTCTTCATAAGCATATCTCCTATTATAGTAAGCTTAAATTAATAGCTTAAATTTTGAAGTTCAAAACTATCACAATAATATTTTTTCGTTTTTTATATATCCTAATTATATTTATTGTGATCCACAAATAGGAAGTTTATAACTTAAAGAAGAAACTTTAAAATTAGAACATCATTTAGAGTTATTTGTTTTATTTTTTAATATTATTATTATTAAATTGCAATAATCAATTCAACATCTAGTTATACACAAATAAAAAATCAATCAAATTGAAAAAAGCGTAAAAAATTATTGTTAAGTAGAAACTTATAAAAATCTTTTATATAGATTAAATTACGTAAGGGATTAAATTTTACTAAAATATTCAAATTATTTAAACGAATGATACTACTTTCAAAAATTAAACCTTAAATATAGCAAAAATAGTTTTAAGTTAAACCCAATGGATTTATTCCTAAAATTTTTTTACTTATTCATCAGTGGTCTCACTTGGGATTATGAAAGTAAGATTATTGAAAAGTTTAAATATTAGGTCTACCGGAAAGTTCTGTCCGTTTTTAGAATGAAACAAAGGAATACATTTTTTCATAGTTTGGATAAACTTTATTGAATAATATAATTGCCATCATTATTTATGACTTCTTGCCAGCGGGAGGGCAATTTGTAAATCCCATTTTTAAAAAATGTCTTATCTCTAGGGGCCAAAAATTGAACCAGTGCTTGTCTGATATCTTCTTCGTTCTTGAATTGTTTGCCTTGCAAGAAATTTTGTAAGGACAGAAACAAGTGATAATCAGATAGTGCTATGTCCGGAGAGTATGGTGGATGTGACAGAATTTCCCAGCCTAGCTCTGCGACTTTCTGACGAGTCCCCAAAGCAGCATGTGGCCTGGTATTGTCATGAAGCAGTATGATGTCCTTCCTTTTGAACATTGCCGTCCTCTTTTCTTGGAGTGCTGTTTTTAATTTATCCAATTGCTAACAGTACCTCTCCGAATTTAGCCTTTCGTTTGGTGTCAACAGCTCAAAATGTATTGGTCCTCGAATGTCCCACCATATATACAACATTCTCTTGTTCAGGCTCAACTTCGGTTGAGAGGTAAAGGGGGCTTTTTTCGGTTGAGAGGTAAAGGCAGGTTTTCCGGGTTCACAATATGCCCTTTTCCTTATGATGTTTTCATAGGTAATCCACTTTTCATCCCCAGTTATGATCCGGTCCAAGAAGGGTTCGATTTTGTTACGTGCAAGCAGAGGTATGCATATGATGATTCGATCATTCAAATTCTTCTCACTTAACTTGTGTGGCACCCATCTCGAATACTTCCACACAAACCCTAGTTTCCGAATATGGTCGGAAATGGTTTGTTGAGCTGAATCAAGTCTTTCAGCAATCTCCGATGTTGTCAAAAAAGGATCTTGCTCTAACATGATCTTGACAGTATCTTCGTCGATCAAAGATGGTCGCCCAGAGAGTGGTTTATCAGAAAGGTCGAAATCATTTACATGAAATTTTTTGAACCATCTTCTGCATGTTCTATCAGAAACTGTACCTTCATCAAACACTTTCAATAAATTTTTATACGCTTCTGTAGCATTTTTTCCTTGTTGGAGTTCGTACAAAATACAGTGTGGTAAATGAACTTTATCGGTAGCCATGGGTACACGATCGCGTCTCACTTAATACTAACAAGAATGATCTTCGTTTTACTTCATCTGTGACGAAAATGTGTATACATTGTTAGCGATCAAAAGAGAGAGCCAAATATGTGTCACAGGAATATGCGCATACTTGTTGAAACTGATTGTAACCGGAGCGGACAGAACTTTCCTTAAGACCTAAGAGTAGAAATATGTTAAATGAAATGTAATGTCTCCAAACTATTACAAAATTAAAAACATTAAATTTTTTCTGTTAAAAGACAAACATAAAATACTCAATATTCATATTTAAAAGAATACTCTTTAAATTCAAGTATTTTTCAACACTTGAGTGCTAGATTTGTCTAATCAATGTTAAAATCATTTTAAAAATAATTTGTTTCTTAAGTTCTTACTTAGAGTTTTGTCATTTAATTGATAGAGAAAGACAAGATTCAAATTTGACTGGATTCATTTCAATCTTTTAAACGTTAAGTTTAATCCCTTAAGGTTGGTTGAGTTTTGAGAACTAAAAAAATGAAAATTTAATCTGTTTGTGATTGGAGTTACAGTTAATAATTTTAACAGAGTAGCACACTATTTATAAATATCAATATAGTGACGCATTGAGTTGTTCAATTTTATTCAGAAATACGTATGGAATACCGTTCCTTTAAAACCACATAATTTTAAATGATTCATAATAATCTATCAGTAAAATTACGCTTTTCAAAGGTGGAAGCATTTGAAGTTCAGTTCTAGTTCAAGCTAAATAATGGAATATGGATGTTGTGTTTCTACAATCTGCGAGCACATTTCTCTGTTTAGATATTTGAAATTCTTCCCCTTGAGACACGTGAATGTAATCAGCAATTTGTGAAAAATCTTCCCTAAAACCAATAAGCTCCTACGAGCTTTTAGTTTTTAGGATATTTGTAACTCAAAATCAACATAATTTTAATAAATAATATTCTTGAATATGAATGATCCATGAACCAATTAAAATCTATGTTTACTTTCGTAAATTAGAATTAATAGAATTGCATAAAAATTTTTGAATATAATATTTTAGAACAACATACAAAAAAAAAAGTGCTTGCAATCAATGTTTGAAAATTATTAAACAAATGTACTTTTTTTCAAAGAATTGTTTTAATACATTTTTGGTCAAGCTCTTGAAAATTGATATTTTAAAAGACGGATATTGATACAGATTTAAAATTAAAATGTTTTGCATAAAAAAAAGTTTATCTTAAGTCATCAAATATTTAGTAAAGAAAGTATAGGTGAATAAGTATATATGAAAATAGATAATTTATATATAGCACTTAATTGAAAATTATCATTTTTTCAACAATAGTTAAATTTTATATAAGTTTGGAACACTAATAATTTATTTAACTTCAATAATTGTTTTCCTGACTGTTTATCTTACTACACTACTGGCCATTAAAATTGCTACACCAAGAAGGCGACTACTACAGACGTGAAATTTATACGAAAGGAAGAAGGCGCTGTGATATGCAAATGATTAGCTTTTCAGCGCATTCAGACAAAGCAGGCGCCAGTAGCGACACCTACAGTGTGTTTAAATGAGGAAATTGTTCAGTCGGTTCCTCATACACAAATTGCATTTGAACGCTGTTGCCTGGTTAAAAGTTGTTGTGGTGCCTCGTGTAAAAAGGAGAAATGCGTACCAGCACGTTTCTGACTTTGATAAAGGTCGAATTGTAGTGTACCGGGATTGCGGTTTATCTTATCGCAGTATTGCTGCTCGCGTCGGTCGAGATCCAATGACTGTTAGCAGCATATTGAATCGATGAATTCAGGACGGTAATACGGAACACCATGCGGGATCTCAACGGCCACCTATCACTAGCAGCCGAGAAGACAGGCATATTATCCGCATGGCCGTAATGGATCGTGCAACCTCGTCACGTGCCATGAGTCAAGAAACGGGGTCGTTTGGAAGACAACAAGTGTCTGCACGAACAGTTCGACGACGTTTGCAGCAGCATGGACTCTCAGCTCGGAGACCATGGCTGCGGCTTCTCTTGACACTGCGTTATAGATAAGAGCGCCTTCAATGGTGTGATCAACGACGAACTTGGGCGCATGAATGGCGAGACGTCATCTTTTCAGATGAATCCAGGTTCTGTGTACAGCATCATGATGGTCGCATCCGTGTTTGGCGGCATCGTGGTGAACGCACACTGGCAGCGTGCATTTGTCATCGTCATACTGGAACATCACCTGGCGTGATGGTATGGGGTGCCATTGGATACACGTCTCGGTCACCTCTTGTTCGCATTGACGGTGCTTTGAACAGTTCTCGTTACATTTCTGGTGTGTTACGACCCGTGGCTCTACCCTTTATTCGAGCCCTGCGAAACCTTACGTTTCAACAGGATAATGCCCGACCGCATGTTGCCTATATTGTATGGACCTTCTTTGGTACGGAACATGTTCGGCTGTTGCCCTGGCCAGCACGTTCTCCAGATCTTTCACCAATAGAAAACGTCTGGTCAATGGTTGCCGAGCGACTAGCTCGTCACCAAACGCCAGTCACTACGGTTGATGAACTGTGGCATCTTGCTGAAGCTGCATGGGCATCTGTACTTGTACATGCAATCCAATCTCTGTTTGACTCAATGCCCAGGCGTATAACTGCTGTTATTACTGCCAGAGGTGGTAGTTCTGGGTATTGATTTCTCAGGATCTATACAGCCAAATGTTTTGAAAATTTAATCACTTGTTATTTCTAGTATAATATATTTGTCCAATAAATATCATTTTGTTATCTGCATTTCTTTCTGGTGTAGCAATTTTAATGGCCAGTAGTGTCTATCCTACTTCTTGTTACTAAAACACGAAATTTTTTCTTGTTTTGCATTTCATTTCAAAGAACTACAAATATTTGCAAAGCAACTTGCAAAGAGTTGTGGAGTGTAAATTTCATGGTTGAAATTATCTCATTCCCTCAGCTATATAATCTGTTGTTGCAACTGATGACATTGGGAGCAATATTTATATAATAAATATTGTATTTGCTATTTGTTATGAAGATACTTTAATCAGTACAACTGAAAAGTATTCTCTAAAACTTAAAAAACGTAATTAAAATATAAGTACAAATGCATGAAGTTTAAACAATAGAGTGAAGTTAATACATTAATTAGGCTTAAAAGCAAAATGCTTCAGTATTATATCCAAAATTATCATTGTTATAAGAATTAAGTAGGAATTTTACAATTCCCAATAATTTATTGATTACCTGAAAATATATTTAGAAAATTGAAACTATAAAATCAACTATTTTTATGTTTCTGATACTTTTATATTAAATATTTTTATTTGAACAAATTATTTTCTTTTTAAAAAATAAAGTGTGTTAGCAATAAAGGCTTAAAAAACATAATAATACAATGATTAATAATTTCTGTAAAAAACTAGATTTAAAACATTTCACTACAATTTATTTGCAGTTTATCAATTTCTAATTACACTCTTGCGAGTATTTAAGTGAATATTCACAAATGTTGCATTATTTTTCCCATCCCATCTAAGTTCTTCCAAGACTATAAAATGTAAAATTTTCGTCAGTTAGGAAGAAAAGTGGGAACTATATACACTCCCAATAACGGATTTCTTTTCCTTTATGATTAGCTTCGAGTTATATTTAGCTGTGTTTCGGTATTGTTTTGTACAAATTGATTCAATTTAGTTCAACCAAACAGTTGTGAATGTCTTATAAGTTTAACTAATTTCCGTTATAATTATTTTTTTTATAATTAATAAGCACCAAAATCAATTCTTTAACTGCTTGAATCATCTTAGGGAAAAATTACGTTGCTAAAACAAAGTAAGTTCACCCGGAAATTGTGAAGTTCAACTGGAACTATTGTGACTCTTTAACAAATGCTTTTAATTGCGGTTTAATTCCCAATCACATTACATTTTTCTAAAATATGTACTTTTAATATATAATACATAACAAGATACACAAGACACTGTAATATATGCTCAAAAATCTGATATTGTTTCCAGTTTTTAATATTTAGAGCTTTTTTCTATAGGCTAATCAAGCAGTAAAAGTTAGTGATTAAGAGCATATTTGTCACTACTGATCAGTAAGATGCCAGAAATTTATAAAATTTCTATTTCATATACCGAGTTTTTTAATGTTAATAGTCATAATAGTGAATGCATCATACTTTCCAAAATTTTTTCAAACTAGAAAATTATATAAAATAGAAACTTTCTTTGTATTACATGCATTTATAGATGTATTTTTGTGGTTATCTACATGGAATGTTTTTTATATATTATTATACTTTATGGACGGAGAATTTTTGCGATAATACAGAAATATTTTAAAAGTTATTTTATAGAAATAATTTGAATGTTATAAAAATGAATTAAAATTTTCAAATTGACAACAATTTTTAAGAACGCTATTTCTGTAAATAAATGATAAGATAAATTGTATTGTCTGATAAGTTTCATTTTCATTTACACTTTACGGATTTATGAATGCGGGGAATGAGAAATGAATGCGCATGAAATGCATTTTTGAGTTTAATGTGATGATTGTATCATTCTTCATTGTGATGTAAATTCACTCGGAAAGAAATGATGCATCTTGAGGAATTCTTCCTTGAACGGTTTGAGTATTTGGATTTTTAGGGAACAATATTTAAACATCGTAAAGTTATCACATTCTTAGAACACAATGATAGCAGAGAAAGTTTTTTTATGTACTTTATTATTTTTTTTGTTATTTGATTTTACTCAAAAATAGAACTTACTACTGCAAAGTTATTAAATATTAGTGGAAACTTATAATCTATATGCTTAACCACACAAGTAGTCATACAATATATGGCAAGAAGAATAAATTAGTATTATTTTTATTAAAATATGTAAATTTTAGTGATTGTCAAAAGTAAGATATTACATGTAATGTGTCTTCATTAATATTTATAATATGCAGCTCATTAAAATTGCTTAGCTCAAATAAAAATATTTCAAGTTTTGCAGTTTATTAAAGAGACAGAAAACTTCATTATATATTTTTAGTAGTTGCTTTTTTCTTACATTAAATATAATTAGAAAAGTTTGAGCAATTTTCCTAATATAAGTTTTCGTATTTTTCGTGTATATTTTTCCGATTTGACATTATAATGTTACATAAGCATATATGTTACTTAATTAATATTACATAGTTAAAATTTTTATATGCTGCATAATTAAAATTGCATTTATAGTCATAATAGACAGCTGAATTTTCTTTTTAAGTTTTAGTGAAAAGTGTTGGCAGTTTTATTTTGAAAATGTTTTTTTTATTTAATTTTCCGTATGTTTTTCTTTATGTTTTGAGTATTTTATTGTAAGATTTACGGATATATTAATATTTTTAAAAGGATCATGTTCAGTTAATATTTTTTTCTAAGCATATAAATCTAATTATTCTTCAGTTAAGGTTTAAACAAAACATTGAAATTTTGATATTTGATCAAACAAAATACATATTTAAGATTAATAATTTAAAAATTAACAATTTTATTATAACTCTATTAAAATTTTAGTTTGACTTTTGAAATTCCTCACGCAATGCTTTGTGAATATATACTTTTTGTTGATTAAAATTGAATGTATTTCTGTGATTTCAGAGAGACAGAAAAATTAATTCACATATAAAATAAAGGCTTAACTTCGTATATAATGTATTTTGTGTTGAAGAAAAAAATATATGAAACATATATGCTTGATATAATTGTATAAATGAAAAAATTAGATAAACTAAATATTTTGTTTCAATTTTATTTCATATCTGACAGAATTATTTTTATGCACAAAATAACTTTTTGTTGTATAGACAAACTGTGAGCAGTTTTTAAACAGTGAACTAAATATTTTACTATAAATCTTTATAGTTTCTTGAAGGAAGAAGGCAAAAAAGTCAGAAATTTAGTTTCAATAAAGGCAAAAATGCATTCACTTATGGAAAGAATTCATTTAAATAAATGTCACTAAAGATAAAAACTAACGGGCAAAGAAGTTCAGTATGTTCACAAGTTCCTTTTAATAGATTTATATAATGGTTCTCTGATATCTTAGAACATATATCTCTGATAACTTGTGGAATATTAAAACATTATTTTGGAAATGAAAACAATTAGTATTCTGAAAATTTCTTATATATATCTTTAGATAAGAAATAATTGCTTTTTGAAATTATTTCTTATCTAAAGAGCTAATTTATAGTCTGCATTAAGCAAACTGGTTTGCAAGAGAAATGATAAAAAAACATATTAGCAAATAAAATCTTTGAAAAGAGCAGTTCAAGGTTAAAATTGAAAACCTTTTTTGAAATAACAGTTTTAAATAAAGGGAATTAAAAATGTTTTCATTAAAAACTTTATAAAATAAAGTATTATAGTCATACATTAAAACGGATTTGATTTTAGAGTTTGAATTCTATATATTATTTTGAGTTTTATTTGAAATTAGAATAAGCAATAAATTTTAATTCCTCAATGATTCATTTTTTCATTAAGAAATCATTTTTGTATTCATTACTTGTAAAAAAATTAAAGAATTTTATTTTCTCTTATTATTTATCATTGATTTAAATGGATTTTATTTTTTATTTATATGAAACAGCTAAGAATCACATTGTGCTTAAGCTTAATCCAATAAATACATTACTACAAAATAACATAATTTAAACTTTTCTTGGAAAATTTTAACTATGCTTAGACTGTTATAGTCTAAGTATAATTAATAATATTTATGCAAATTTGTGTCATAAATGTCATAAACTTTTGTATAAATTTTGAAATATAAAATTATTGAGTTTTGAATTACTAAGAAGCTTCTAATTTATAAAATCTTTTTCTTATAAAAGATTATTTCCTATAAAAATACTTTCTTATAAAATATTTCTCCGGAAAGATTAATTGGAAATGCGGATGGTTTTATTCTGTAAAATTATACGAATGTTTGGAAACTTACACTTTTATTCTTAATTTATTTAAAACCGTTTAAAATTAGAATATAATTTGAAGTAAAATGCAATATTTTTAATAAAGTAAATAATTTATTACGGTGTATTTTTTTAAACATTGAAACAAAAAGTTTTTTGTTGCTTATTAAGAATAAATGTGACATGACATTTAAATAAATTAATAAGAATAAAAGTCAGATGTATATTTACTTTATATAATGGCGATAATTTTTGAAGAAATCTTTAGAAAACATGAAAAATGTTTTTCAAAACTAATCGACGAAAGCTTATTATCATAAAATTTATTTCAGTTATTAGTCATTGTATGTAGAATTAAGTACAAATAATCTCAGAATTTTATCAATATTGTAACAGAGTTCCTCTTTTTAACCGGTTAGTTTCATTGGAAAATTTAATTTGGTTTGCTTATAGCTCCATTGCGCATTTTCTTACAGATAAAGGATAATTATACTGTGATCTACAGCTTAATAAAAATATAGCCACAGCCATACCATTAGGAACCTTTATGTCCTAAATCGGACTCAAAGCTACGATTTGTTGAACTGAAGGATAGAGAACAAATAACAGGCAAGAGTTTATTCTCGAAAAGTACTGTATTTATAACTATCACCAGATTTATTCATTATTTGACGTAATAAATTTTTATCTGTAGTCCAGAAAATCTCTAGCATGTTTTATGAATGCAAATTATAAATAAAGACTGTTAATGTGAGAAGAAATGAATAGGAATCTGAAAATATGGAAGACATAAGTAGGAGCTAATATAGATGTATGAGATTTTAATTTGTTTTTTTAAGTTTGAATAGTAAAGATGCTTTAAATTGTTAGATTAATTTGTTATTACGTTGCAAACAATTATGGAAAATACTAAAATTTATGACAGACAAACGAATTTCTTTTTGACCACATAAAAAGTTTATAATCTCTCTCTTTTTAATGTAAAATAAAAATAAAATATAACAGTGAATGAAAGCATATTGTCTGATAAAGACAAATTATATAACTTATAAAATGGATCCAGGTTTTCAATATCTTTTTCAATCACGCATATAGCATTCGTTTTTTAATTAAGCTGCTTAAATTTAATCATATACAAATGTATGAAATATCTACACCATGTTTATTTAATTAATACAATTTCACTTAACTGTAAATCAAAATAATTTAATTTTAACAATTTTAAAATCATCTAAATCAGTCACGTCAAAGATACGGCCCTCAACTGCAATGTGTCACAGAAAGAAGAATCATGTTTTTTAGAGCACTTAGACATCACTCGATTCCTTTACGAAAGTTTTAAAATGCGCACATACTAACTACACTTATAAATAATTTCAAGGGCAACGAATTCCTAGATAAACGAGAGAGATAGATAGTAACGCCATCTCTTAGCAACAAGCAGAAATACCCTATTATTTTTGTTGAAAACAAATCTTTCCCGCGGTCCGAGTCTTGACTAATTAAACCTTCCTTGTCGAAATGAAAGGAGTGCGTAGCCGCGACGTGAGCCAGTTGAGTCGAGTAATCGAAGCGATACAGTCGGAGAAAGATTTTAGTTGTACAGCGAATTAGTGATTGTGAAGGTATTCTGCATTTGTTTGTGTTGTGCGAGTGCCATATCCATAATTTTTGTGTTGAGTTCCATGATTGTTACAATTTTGTCATAATGTCACAAAAATGTAAAGGTGATAGTGAATGCAGAGTTTTTCAGTCTAAATGGGAAATTGCATATTTTTTCATAGAAGGGAAAGGTAAACCACTGTGTTTGATTTACGATCAAACAGTTGCTGTTTGTAAGGAGTTTAACTTGAAGAGACATTATGAAACGAATCATAAATTAAAATTCGATTGTTTCACTGAAAAAATAAGAATGGACACATTGTCTTCTTTAGAATCTAAACTTCAAGGTCAACAACCAATGTTTACTAAAGCTAATACTGAGAACGAAGATGCCCTGAAATCAAATTTTATTATTGCATTAGAAATCGCCAAGAGATTAAAATCTTTCACTGATGGTGGTTTTATTAAAGACTGTATGTTGAAAAATACCGATGTTTCATTTTCCTTTCAAAAGTCAATAATTCAAAATATTTCGCTAACAAGAAATACTGTTGCTTCAAGAATAAATGATTTATCTCAAAATTTGGTTCTTCAACTGAAGAAGAAAATTAAGGAATTTAGAAACTTTTCACTGGATGTTGACGAGAGCACTAATACTGTTGATAGAGCTCAACTTACTGTTTTTATACGAGATATTAACAGTAACTTTGAAATAACTGAAGAACTATTAAAGTGCGTTTCATTGACAGGTACAACAACAGCAAATGATATTTATTCTACATTTGAGCATTTGATAACAGAATATGAACTCGACTGGAATATACTTAGCAGTACAACTACGGATGGCGCTTCTGCTCTGGCTGGCAAATATTCGGGCGTTGCAAATAAATTAAAATAGAAAACATCAGAGAATTTTGTGAGATTTCACTATATAATTCATCAGGAATCATTGACATCCAAACATTTAAAAAAATGGCCCATTCATGCAACCTATAATTAAATTAGTAAATTTTATGAGGAGCAGAGGACTAAATCACTGACAGTTCAGGTAATTTTTAAAAGATTTGGACGAAACATTTTCTGATGTCCTTTAATTCAACCGAAATTCATTGACTTAGACGAGAAGTAGTTTTAGAAAGTTTTTTTCCATTACTTAAACTCTATTCAAGCTTTCAGGTTAGAAAAAGCAATCCAATTGATTATGACTATGACTGGTGGGTTGATTATGTCTTTTTGATAGATATGAATAAACACTTGTCTAATCTGAATGTAAAGTTACAGGGCAAAAATCTGATTTCCATTCAAATGCATTCATGTATTCAAGCCTTTGAAATAAAGTTGAGGCTGTGGGAAAATTAGGTAAAAAATAAAACTTTGAATCATTTCCCTCATTTGAAATCCTTTGGATCAATATTCCCTATTTCTAAAAAATTTGATCAAGGAATTCAACAATCGTTTTGAAGACTGCCACAAAATGAATGAAATGGAATTCCCAAATTTCAACAATCAATTCAATTTTGAAGCTTCAGAGGCGCCAGTAAATAGAGTTGATAGATTTTTAATTGGACAGTATTTTGAAAGAAAAATTTAAAGCGATAAACGCTCTTACATTTTATATACAATATTTCAAACGTTCGATAAATACCCGGTATTAAAAAAGCATGCAGCACGCATTCTGTGTATCTTTGGTAGCACTTATTTATGTGAGCAAATGTTTTCCGTAATGAAAATAAATAAGAACAAACATCGGATAAGACTTACGAATGAAAATCTTCAATCAATTCTTAAAATAACTAGAACGAATATGATACCTGACATTAATGAGCTTGTCAAAAACAAGAGAAGTCTGGTGTCTGTATCCTTGAACTCAAAATAATTACCATCTTTTATAATATATGGTTATTAAAAATTACGGTATACAATATACGGTTATTAAAAATTATAACTTTGATATAATTTTAACCATATATTATATACTATATAATTAAATAAATAAAATATTGTAATATTTCAGTACATTTTTTTTATTTGAATTTGGCCCGCCAACACATTTTAAATTTAATATATGGTCCTCTGCAAAAATTGAGTTTGACATCTCTGATCTAAATCATATTGACATTTTAATAGTAATTACAGCCAAAAATAGGCAATAATTATTTAAACATTTTGAATAGCTTTATTCTGATGAATTTGATAAAAAATACTATATCAAATTCCACTATTTTTCCTATAACTATTATGAAATTGAAAAGTTAAGATGTTAAAAAAGAAAATTACGTATTTGTTAATAAGTTTCCTTAAAAGTCCTTTTTTACTTTTACTTAATTTATATAAATGTATAATGATTTCAATTATTATCAAAGTAATTACTTAGTTTTTATCACTTCAATCTTAACATTAACAAGAAAAATATTTTTATAATAGTTATATGGTGTTTCAGGTTTTTGTTGACGCAATTTAAGCATTTTAATTTAGAAAATAAAAATTAAAGTCCCAAAATTGTCAAAAAGTTATTTTTTCTCGTCTTCTTGCGACACTTTTTGTAATAAGAGAAACTTTTATGAGATTATTTCTGCAACTTTACTATCAGATTTAATAAATTAATAATTAAAATAATTTTTCAGAATTTCTTTCTGTAAAAATCATTTTAAATGAATTTCATTTGTTAACTCTCAATAATAACAAGTTCTGTTCTATTTGTAAAAATAAAACATGTTTAAAATTTTTTTTGAAAAATATTAATAATTGTTAAAAATATAATATGTGTCTTAATATGTTTGAGGAATAATTATATTATAATTTTACGGATGAATATCAAAAATGCATTTATGTTAAAAGAGTTTACTGGATAATTTTAGTTCCTGCTTCCCAAAAGCCTACTGGATATTAAATTCCCTTGTAAATAAATTTGTTATTTTTAGCACTGTATAACTAACTTATATGTTAAAACAATATTTAATTATATATGAAATCATTCTTAAACAATAAAGTTTCATGAGATTTCATGTCTCTTAATAAAAATATAATGATATTTAGTATTACGAATGAAATGAGGATAAACTTAAATTTTATAATTTGCTGATGTAAATTAATTTATATTTTTAGAGCCATGAAAAATGAGAAAAGCCTTCATCATTTACAAACTTTTATCTAATAATTTTCCTAAGGAAGAAGTTTCATTGAAGAAAGCGCTCTATCACAAATTATAATGTAATTCCCATTTTGCAAGTATTCGGCAATGTTTGAAAATTTTTTATTAAGAGAGTAATTAAAGTTCATTAAATTTATCTTTACTTTGTCATTGGTATCAAAGATTTAAGGATATATATTGTTTCAATTTCAATAGTGTGGATATAAAGAAGATAACTTAATTTTTATAAAAATTAAATTTACATACAAATATATAAACCTGGGAAGCTATTCAATAAAAAATTTTAGATATAAACGATGGAAAGTATTCGATTTATTGCATGAAAACACAAGTGAAGAAACATAAAACAAATTAGTTGTAAAACAAAGAACTTCTTTTTAAAGTAACATTTTCCTAAAAATCAATACTTTCTATTAATGCATTTGGAAAAGTATATACTTCTTTTACTTATAAAGTATTTTTTATTTTACTTTTTTATGCTGAGATTTGTACTAGAATGAATTTAACTTTGGAAAAAGTGTATCAAATTTTAGTTTTAATACAATTTTTCATAAAAATTTCTTAGAAACAAAAGATTATGATAAAAATTATGTATTTTGCATTTTTTCCAGAAATGGAATTGTTTTTAATAGGAAATATACTTTAGATATCCTAGGAAAAGCTTTTTATTTAGCACTTATCAGAAGTTAAGTACTTTTTCACACGCACTTAAAATTTATTAGATTGAAAGTAGTTTAAAATTCTTATTATTTTTGGCATCCAGAAAGATACAATTTAAGATATTTCAGTTCTTTTACTTTTATTGAAGATAAAGTAATAAACATTTTTAAATACATTTTCTTTTATAAATCTTTAAGTGCAGTGAAATGACAAATGGAAATCGTTGAAATCAATTTCAAGGGTTTATTCATTTGTTGAGAAATATGTTAATTTGAATGTAATTATTTACTTTCAATTTTTAAGTAATTATTTTAAATTATTATCTAGAGAATAACACCAAAAATTACTGATCATTTTGAAAACTTATGAAGATTAATATTTAATCCTCCAATAGATTTATAAAATTTATAATAATATTGAAGGAAAAAAACTATAAGATTAGTAATATTATTGATTAAGCTATATTTCAACGACAGTAGTCATTTTTTAAATTCCTATATTACGCTGATTGAGATAAGGGATTATAGACTTTGGCAAATTTTGTAACTTATCAATATATTATCGTAAAAGACACGCCTTACTTAAAATTTCTATAAGCTTAAGATTTATTTACATTGATTGCTTGAAATTAGCAATTAATTTTCTAATAAAATATTAATTTAGTTTATATACTTTAGGTAAAATATTTTATCTTACTTATATTAAAAATGCTTAAAATGATCCATTAATTTTAAAGTAGCTTTTAAATCATTATTTTACTTAGAATCTTATTCTGAAATTTAAATAAATCGCATCTTTGAAATAAGCAAACGATTGAAACTTATAGATTTTTTCAAAATTTTAAGAAAACAGCTCCTATAGTACTCTAAAATGCAACAACTCTAAGAAATAATGCAAATTAGATGATATTTATATTCTGCATTTGTGACATAAGACATTCAAACCATTAGCATTGCAGTGTAAACGCACATCATGATTAACTATAGTGTCATCTTCAAGTTTTATATAAATGGAGGAGGAATTGCCGATTTGGAGAAAGACAATTGTTTCTTCTTGAATACTTTTGATAAAGCTACTTTACTGTGCCTTGGAGAAGGCATCGAACATCTTTTGAGTGAGTTTCAGAATTTGACCGAGGAAGAATAGTAAGTTGCATAAGCAACTTACTGTTCTTCCTCGGTCAAAGATCTTTCAGAGAAATCAGTGATCGTATTGGATAAAATCGTGTAATTGCGATGCAGATATGTAATCACTAGATGCAATAGGGAAAGGTGGATCCTTGACGTATCGTATTGCACAATTGTAGGTGAGAAAAAGTATATTATGTGCATTTTAGTGATGGTTTGATCAGTCATATCATAAGCCATAGTACATTGAATTCAGTTGATGAAACATCATTCAGTGCTCATTCGTATCATATGACCACATTAGCTTCTGAGTGGAATGTCCACAAGGCATTTATTACTTCATTTTTCTTTGATTCAAAACCACTGGCCTTTGCGCAGCCAATGGGAGTGATATGCGAAGGGAATGAATAACGGAATGGAAGGCCTTTATCATTATGGACGAATCCCTCTTCTATCTGCAACACCACTATGGTCGGATTCGAATCTGGAGATACAGTGACGAAAGATTTGTGTTATGCATCACCACACCGGTCCTACAATTGATATAATGACTTAGGTTAATTGCAAATTTCACTCCTGCATGCCTCTCACACGCATTGTCAGTACACTGAGTGGACAACTCTACTTTTCTCAGGTTTGAAGACATGGTCCTTCCATACCTTCAACGGTGATCGCCAGCTATATTCAGTCAAGATAATGAGTGATCATATGGATCAGGCCACATTAGAGAGTTCTTTACTCATCATAGTTTATTGTTTTCTGGGACTGCTTGTTATTCCGATCTATCACTAATCGAAAAATTTTGATACATGTTTACACAACTAGACCAAGATACAACACTCTCTGCTTCACCATATTAACTTTGAATTGATGTGGAAACCACAAAAATGCCAGCAAGGATACTTCTAGTTTCTTTTAGTTATATGCCGAGGCTTGTGGTAGAGGTTATAGTCAACTATGGTGAATGCATTAACTATGAATTTTGTCACCATTCACTCTTCACAAGAGACTGTAAATTCATTTATTTGATTTTTGCATAGCTTGATGTCTGTCAAATAAATTTCTCTGTGATATTTCTGCTCTTTCTTGTCATGCAATTATTGCTTTTTGGATGGCAAGCAGTTTATACAATGAATTGATAATCTATTTTTTTGTTTATTTTTATGCATAAATAATCACAAAAATTTTATCGTTTAATTTATTTTAAAATGATTGTCAAATAAAATTTCATACTTTTATAGGCTGCCAGATATTCAAGAATTCAAGTTTAACAATTTTATAAACTATACAACATTAATGAATCCGAATTATTATAAATTATTTCAAAGATTGATATATTTAATAAATGCTTTGTATGACTTCATATATTACTGAAAAACGTTTAGGCAAGACTTTATTTGTAAAATTACTCCATGAATTCAATTACAATTTGTTTCAAACAAAATTAAATTATTCCGAAGTAAATTAGTTTTGTGAGTAATATAATGTATTTGATTAAAAAAATAGTTTTATTTTAAATTAATATTATATTATTTTTAACCTGAATTTTATTTTAGAGAAAAATGTTAGTTTTTTCATAACAAATATTGCTATCTCTAATGTTTTATAAAATTATGAAAAACGAAAATCTTAACCTTAAATTTATGAATGAAAAAATTTATCTTTCTTAAAGAAAAATTTTCTATTCAAATCATATTTATGCTATCCCATAATATTAAGCAATATAATATATGTACATAATAATAACGAATTATATATTGTATAAACTTAATATTAACTTACTAAATATTTTATAATAAGCCTATCCTTAAATTTTATATGAATTATTTTTACATCGATCTTTTTTAGCTTTAGATAAACATTTATTTAAAAGTTTTTTGTTTTACATTTTATAATTAAGATTAGTTTTATATATGTAAAAATATAAAGAGCAATTTTTACCGATGTGTGGCTGTCACACCCACAACATTTCATCTGTTTACATTTTGCAAAAGTTTGTTTTGAAAAATGTATGTTCCAGAAAGTAATGTTAGTTCTATTCTCAGAATCGAAAATCCTTTTCTTCTTTTTTATCATAGTATTTATTTTTTATTCGTTCTTTGGTTTTTCAATTAACGTACGCTTTATATTTTATGGAAATATTTTTAAAATTTTACTGATTTATCAATTCATAATGCTTAGGTAAATAATAGAGCTATGTTTTTATTAAAAATATTGTACATCAAATGAAGCTATACAGAAACTAAAGCAATATATTTGGAGAGATATAGATAGTTAAAAAAATCAGTGTTTTTTCATACATTAAAAGATTTTTGGCCTACTAATAACAAAGAAAAAAATATGGTCTAGAAGAAATATGAGTGTCTTATTATTTCCATAAAAACAAAATGCACCAGAGATTTTGATTTTTAAATTACTTTGTATGAAACAATTTAATCAAGGGCAAAATCTCTAGTTTTACCCAAAAAGTCAATTAGAATTATTTTTAGTATACATTTCTTATAAAAGATAACAATAAAAGTCACGCGACATTAGACAGGAAGGAGTCTTTGAAAAGTGATCGATTACACTCACATGTGGGAATGCCCTACTTAAGGCAAAAATGATAAATGATCCATATAACAAAAATATAAGTTTAGCTAGTCAGAGTGATTCTTTCTAGTAAGTTATTTAGCTTTCTTCTAAAATTTATAAGGTTGTTGTTCTTAAAGCAAGTTTCTGTTGTAATTCTCCCTTGAGGAAGACAATCTGACTTGGTTGCTAGAGAATATATTTTGAAAACATTTGATGGAGTCATATGCACCACAGAACCATAAATTAATAGTTATAGTGACAAAATTCGGTATTTGTGGTCCATAAAAGTATATTACTTGTAAAAATAACAATTACCGACTTTCATATCAAGATAATTCATTAGGTTTGAATAAAATATTTCTTTTAATATATAAAATAGCCAATTTTTGTTTCTTCATTATATCATGATTATAATATTTCAAAATATTAAAAAAAGCTTATATATATATATAAGAAAATGTATTTAAAACTAAAAGTATTAATAAATTATACAAGATAATAAAATTTTTATGTTTAAAATTGCAATCCATTAATATAGATGCGAAT
This sequence comes from Latrodectus geometricus, assembly GCA_026290005.1. NCBI lineage: Eukaryota > Metazoa > Arthropoda > Arachnida > Araneae > Theridiidae > Latrodectus > Latrodectus geometricus. Next base: position 70,379 of record JAPDSC010010412.1, on the reverse strand, counting down.
AAACTAAAATTGAATTGTTTTTTAGATTTAGCTTTAATATTATTTGATTAAATTATTTAACTGGAATCATACACCAAATTAAGCAATAGATTTTCCATTCTAAGGATTAAATTTGTTTGGTGAATTAAAATATTATTTTAACATTATGAGAGTGTTTCATTAAAATCATAAAAATAATTAATAGAAAATAATATTATAGGGTTATTGAAAACAATTTCAAAGCTGTCTTTTCTACAATAAAAGTAGTAAATTGTTTTCGACAGCCAAGCAGCTGCATGATAAGATCAAGTAACGAAGCAAGAATACAGCAAGATGATATTGGACCCCAGAGAATTATTTTAAAAATGCAAGTAAATTTGAGAAAAATTTAAAAAATGCAAAAAGTCATTGACAAATTTATTTAAAAGTTTAGGTAATAACAGAAAAGTACGTAAAATATTTTCTTTTAGACATAATTTGATAATTTTTTTGTGTGTATTAGTAGGCTACGTAATTTATTACCCAATATATGTACATATATATGACTGTGCAATCATTTTACAATTTTGAAGTTGGGCATGGAAATAAAATGTTATCTTAGCATGACCGAAATATTAGGAATGAATTTTTTCTAGTAGTTGTCTCCAAAACGATTTCTAGGAGAGTCGGAAAATATATAATATCGAATAAAAAACAATCTAGAAAACTCCTAGGAATCTACCCTGACAAAAATAAGCGAACATGTAAAATATAAGTTCAGACTCATGCTCAACGCAGTTGCTACTGTTAAATAGATGTTAAAGTGTATTTTGTGCAATTAATTGTACCTTTTATGCTTGTTTTAAATTGTTCTTGAGTATGACACCTGAAAAGCTTCCCGAAAGCATTACGTGGTTGTTTGAAAAAAAAAACTCTTGTTTATTGTAAACTATAGTGCGTTAAATATGGGTTAATAAATCACAAAATTTTGTCAACTAAAGTAGAAAATAAATTTTTATTTTAGTTACCCTTTTTTAAGCATTATGCATTTACACAGTATTTAAATTGACGAATCTTAGACTTCAGTTAAAATAAATTTTGAAATAAAGGTGAAATTTATAAATTTGTCAAAATGTATTTGTGATAATAAAATCATTGAAAAATCCTTGAAGCCTGCATTCAAGTAATAAAAGCTATTAAAAATAATTATTTTCAATAAATTTTACAATTAGTCTCTGATTGTTATTTACTTTATTGTTCAAAGGAAAATGTTTATTTTGTAACATTATCAAAAACAATAGACGTATTTGCTTAGGTTAAATACTGACAGAAACGCCATAAATATTTATTCGAGATAAAGTTACATTAGTGAATAAATGAAAAGTCTAGACATATATTTATTTTGGAAATAATACTCATGAGAAATATCAGTTAAATAAGAAGCTCAATGTAAAAATCTTTTGAGAATATTTCTCAACTAAATATGAAAAAATATCTAATCCAGACTCTTAAAAATATACTTTGAATAAATATTTTGACTTATGCTGTACAAAATATAATGAATATTCAAATTAAAAATTAATATTTTAAGAAGCTTTTGTTAAAATGTTATTGATTGAGTTTAATAAATTTATTGGCATCATAAAGCTAGAATTAAAATAAATAATTGAAATTATTAAATAAAATATTAAGTTTTTATTACATACAATATTACAATGAATTTGTTTCAATCATTATTTTTGAAAATTCATTGATTATAATTATATTTATAAAATAGGTATTAGCTGAAATGAAAGGATTAAAATTTTTATTGAAATAATTTTAATTACATAACAAAATTTAATTATGGCACAATAATATCGTATAAAACAGTGCATTGAAGCCTTTAATATTTAATTGTTAAAATGATACTCGGCGCAAGGTGCTACTATGTTTTGTTAATTTAAAAATTCAGAATTAAAATTATTAATTGCAATTTATTCAATGTGAGTTTATTACACATGAAAAATATTTTTCAATTAATGAAGTTGATATTTTAAATTTTTAAATTTGCCATTTCTCAAATTCTTGAATTTCAAGTTATTGATTTCAATTAGGAAAGAAAATTTTTAAAATACTAAAATTAATATTATATTTTAGGAAATAAACAAGCACCTTCAATAAATGTTTTTCACGTGCTGGAAATGTTAATTTCGTTTATTTGTTCTGATAAAAGTGTATTTTTTAAAGATCTAAAATAATTAAGGACTTAAAATATTATTCTATCAGTTTAACTTTTTATATGAAAAAAAATTAAAAAAAGAAAAGTTTAAGACTTTATTAATGAAAATAAAGGAACTAATACAAGGCAGTAAATTCCTTTTTTCAGAAAAGAGCAATGAGTTGCAATTCAAAAAGATAAACATGAAGGTTTTCTTATCAGAAAAACATAAAGATTATCTGTATTTTTGATTAAATATTGCAATTTAAGATTATTATATAAGAATTTCTTTTCCAGTTAATGCTTTTCATTTTTTAATGGTTGTTTGTGTTTTGGTAGCAACATTTTATCATAAATAAAAATAATTTAAATTCCAATCTGACAAATTTAATTTACTAATGTCAAATGCAGAAGATGCAGTAAAATTAAATGATTGGTGATAATTAGAAAACATAATTGAAATGACAACAGATTTTATCTGAAGCAATGGAAACAATAATAAAAAATAAAAAAAAGTAATGTGAAAAGATGAAAATTTGCAACTAAATTTCGGAAGGTTTGCTTTGAAATATACAGCTGGTGTTTCAAAATTTTCTATTGTTATTTGTTTTAAAAATTTGTTTTGATTAGCGACACACATGTTTATAATTCAACAGAAATCACTTTTAAAATAATTTTTTAGGTAATTAAATTTGATTGCGTTTTAATTAATAATTTACTTATTTGTATTGAATTTTGAGATTTGCATAAAACAAAAAAAAGTTAATTTCTTTTAACACACACAAAACTTAATTTTTCAAATAAATAATAAAGTATTCCATAAAGTAAAGTATGTTAATTTTGTGTAAAAAAATTATTTTTTTTAAGCAAAATTTTCATACGGCAAAGATTTTCTTTGCCATTTAAAAATGCACTATCCTCATATATATCACTGAAATATTGTAGCTTAATAATATATTTCCCTTATAGATTTAGAAAACAATAGGAAAAATTATCTTTTATAGTGAAAATTACCTTCTACTATTTATGCAATTAAATGTACAAATTACTTCTTAACGAATTAAAAATTCTGAATAAAATACAGATATGTTTGAAAATATTTTCATTTTCAAAATAACTTAAAGCAATAAAATTAATTTTTATTGCAGTATATGGATCAGCGAATAAAAAAAAACATTTCACATATTAATGAAAAAAAAGGCAATTGCAAATAAAATTTTAGTTCAGATTTTATATTACTGTTGAATTGTGCCAAGCATTTTGTGCAAACACATATTATTAATTAATGAGGTAATTTACAAATAAGGCCAATAGATCATATGCATATAAATCTTGGGTTTAGTTTTTGTGAGGGCTGTGTTTATGCTAAGTTTTATGTATCTTGTAAATTCAGGCAAGTTATTTTTTTTATAAAATTCGTCCTATTAAAAAAAATGCATTCTTTAATAAACTCTGTGAATATTTGAAATTTCTAAATACTATTTAGTAAAGAAAGTATTTCATCAAGTAAAGAGTTGAATGCTGGTGAGAATAAATTTAACAGCTTGAAATAACTTTTTCGATTTGTCTTTGAAATACTACAAAAATGCAATTATTTATAATGCTAAAGTAAATAAATATTGTAAAATATAGTTGTTTTTTTGCAAATAAAGTAGAAAATTTAAAATTATTTATTCAGTTAATTGTATCCTATTTAAGAGAAATGCATTTATTATTAATCTGTATCCCAAATTTATAAACTTGATCAATTTAAATTGGATTACTTTTTGTGGCAATAATATACAAAACATGAATATTTGAATAACATAAAAGACAAATGAATTAAATAATTGTTAAAAATATAAAATTTAAGAAAAAATTATAAATGTGTTCTCTGTCTGCCTTTATGTAAATATAACTCATCAAATATTTTTTATTTGCAAGTTTCATAGGGATTTCTTAAAAAAATAGTTTTGTATTTTAATTTCCCGTGTTTAATCACGCTGTTTTGTACAGAAAGTGCGGCCATCAAAATAATCATAAAATAACTTTTTGTTGTCAACTTCATCACAAAGTTATATTAACTTTGTTTTATTTCAATTTTACAATTTTCAAAACATTAAATAATAAAAAGATTTATGACTAAAATAAGTTTATAAACTTTAAAATTCAAGTATTTTATAATTTGGTATATGTAGCATAGTTATTTTGGTTTTGGAAAACTGATTTAAATAATTTATTTATTTTTTTAAGAATATTTCAATAATTCTAATGAGAATTCTCTTGTTACATACATAAGTGCAAATCATAGTTAAAAGAAAGTTATTTAATTTAGGAAAAATGAACTCTTTGTATTACATAAAAATTGATTTACTACTTATTTTTTCACCAAACAATGAATAATAAATAGTTTGAGAAAGAAATTACAAAATCAGATCTATAAACCAATCAAATTACTAGTAAGTAATAGATACAAGTTTAATAAGTATTTCATACTGTAAATTATTTGCAGGCTGCAATTATTTTTCTTTTCTATTTTTGTCCCAGAAACGATTTATAAATGAATTTCGCTTATTATGCATAAGAGGAACGTATAAATATATGTCTTGTTTTTACACAAAAATATTAATTAATACAAAAGTACTAATGATTACAATATATAATAATCTTGAAACATTAGAAAACATTATTCGGAAATTTTAATGTTGCAGTTTTACCTTTAACAAAAAAGTTTTAATTAAACAAAAAATTAAAATTTAAGTATTACAGAAATATTGAATTAATAAAATGTTGAAAAATAAGTAGTTTAGTAACTAAGAACTAATTTTAATTTAAAATATCAGCAACAGCAGTATAGTAATCTTTAAATTTAAATATAAGTTTTATTAAAAAATATTTTTAGTATTTTTGTTAGTAAGAATTTAATGTGCAAGAATACGAAACTTGCAAAACAGTGCTAAACGTAAATACTTTGATTCAAAATTGTCGGAAGTTTAGTTAATTTTAAGCGTCTTTCTGCAAATTAATGTGTATTCTACTGTTCCAACACCAGTAATCCTTTGAGAATAAGATGCATAATTAGCGATAATGTTTCAACAATTATTATACTTCTAGGAAACTTAGAAGACTGTGTTAAATTGTTTTCAAAGTTTGAATAGTTTTAGTTCGCTTAAAATTAATTAGAATAGTTTTGAGTTGATTTGTTGAGCAATAAATTTCATTAACGATTGTTTAAATAATTTTTTTCATTTATATTTTAAAATGAGAACTAGGAATCATATTTCATTTCAAGCATTCATAAAATGATACCCTATTTATAAAGCTTAATGAAAATAAAATTCCTACTAAAGCATACCATCTTCCATTTTCGACAACCATTTTTCGGGTACTCTGATATTTTAATGAAACATAATTAATTAATTTTGATTTTTACAAATGTTCTTCCTCTCAAGTTTGTCTTTAAAAGTAAATTTTATATTGATTCACATTAAAGTGCGCAAAAGGAATACTGGTACTGACTGAGAATTATCACTTTGTAAATATTACAAATTTAAAATTTAATTCATATTATCATCAATAATTATACTTTTACTTATTTCTTATGTCATGAATTTACTAGGACGAACCATATATTGCAATATATTAAAATATTTTTAATGTAATTATATCACAAAAATTTAAAACAGAATTTTATAGTAAAAGAGCAAATTAGTTAAAGCAGTGACAGTTTCAAATCGAGTAAAACAATGCGATAAATAATTGTACACTTTATTATTTTAAAGTAAAATTGTTTTCCTATTATTTTAAGGTTCTCAAAAATAATTTGCATGAAAAACAAGGTAATGAATATTATAACCATTACAGTTCATTGTTACAAGAAATAAAAAATATTTAAAATGTTTAATACATATTATTCTTAAGAAATTTATTTTTCATTCTGATGAATTATAGTAAGTTTAATACATAAAAACAGCTTTCCTATTTTAACCCTTATGAAATAAATAAATTTAGTTTAAAATTATAAATGTATTTTTGAAAATAAATACTATGCAAAATATAGACAACATTTCATTTTTTTGACATAATCAAAAAACATGTGAGTTAAATGTTTGGAATCAAGAATTTCTTATTTACTTGTATAAGTTTTCAATGAAAAATTTAATTTTGTCTTTTTGCGCGGGTTTCTTTGTTTGCATGAATAAAATACTATTTAAGTAAATTATAAATCCTATAAAAATTATACTAAGAAACATGATTAGGATTATCATTACTAATTTAATAAATTCTATAGAGATATAAAATTGTTTCTTCAGAGGGTATATGTAGTTTTGAATGGATTAAATTAATACTCTGATTTTTAATATAATTTCATAGACAAGATTTATCATTTATATATGGGATATGTATATTTATAGCATAGATATGATATTTATATTTATGATTCCAATTTCGTTGATATAGTTAAAGAATATTGGCGAGTTTAGAGCAAAACGTCATTAATTAATTAATTAGATGAATCATGATAACAAATCTCTCAAATTAAAATTCCCATAAGCCTTTTAGACTCATCTTATCTAGAATAGCTTTAATGTTATTGATTGTGATATTCGAAATGTTTCTATAAAAATACTGAGATGATATGAAAGTGTTTTGTTATTAAATACGTACATTGATTATAATTTTGAGTGACAAAAATCTAAAATTATTAAATGTAAAATAAACAATTCAAAATAATTATTATTGTATGAATGCATGCTTTTCATGTTAGAAATATTTTTTATTATGTGATGTATCAGAGTTATAATTAAAATTTTAAGGTAATTAGTAACTGAAATGCGTTACAAATTATCCTATTTCTATAATTCTGCGTATAGAATATGGTGAAATTTCTATGGCAAAAATTGAAAATTTAATTTTTTGCAAATGACACTAAATATTTTTAAATTTATCATAAATTTTACTATTTAATGCTTTTATATTTATCATAGTCCTATCATTTCAATTATTATAAATTTTACTATTTAACATTTATACTACAAATTATGTTACATTAATTTCATCCCTTCACTAATTTCTACTTTATTAAAAATGTAGGCAAATATGTATTTATAAATTAAATTATAATTAATGAATGATTTCAACGTTATTTAATAAAATGCTGATTAAAATAATTTAATTTTTTTAATTAAGAACAAGTAAGAACAAATTAAGAACAAGTAAAATTTTTCAGATTATATTAGTATTTTTAAATGTCTATTAATGAAACACAACTTCCTCCAACTTCTTAACTATTACTAATATAAAATAAAGTAATATGTGATACAGAAGAAAACGTTAATGGTGACTTATTAAATGCCAATTATAATAAAAAGATTTCTTTCTTTTTCAAATGAAACTAAGACTTTTATTACTTTGCAATAATTTTTATATTTCTATATAAAAATATCATCCAATTGTTACAAATATGCACAAGTAATTAAGCACCATATTATATGCATTATAAACAGGTTAAATTTATAATGCATTACCTGTTTACAATGCGTATAATATATGCACTATATTTTTTGCATGATTAACGCGGGATTTAAATGATGAGAAAAATTTTTACTATGTAATGTAAAAATATTGTAATTTAAAGCTCCATGTGACTTGAATAACTTATGGATATGTTTCATTTTCTACTCTTTAAGCAATATATAAATTATTCATTTTAACAATAACAAAAAATTGATTTCGTAAGCAGCAAAATTCAGGTCTTAGTGTAAAGGAGAAATTTTGGAAAATTACTTATAAAATTTCTGAATATTATTTTCGCTTACTTATTATAGATAATACAGGTTATATTTTGCATAGTATTACAGATCATTTTAAAGCCAATTTTATTTATAATATGAATAGATACTAAATGATAATCTGTATTTTATAAAAATGCTGAGACTAATTATGTGCTTTCATAATATTATTATACCTTAACACTAGTTTGTAATTCAAAATAATTTTCAATAATACGGTAAATTATACATACACTTACAGATTTAAAAAAAAAATGTATTTTAAATTTAGATGATGGTTAAACTCTTTTTCTTAATTTGTATTTTCTTATCAAAGAATCTAATATATTTTGTTACAATGAAATAATATAAGAAAGAATTTTTTTGGTCATCACGAAATGACTGATATACTGGGTTTAGTAACGGCAACAACACAACCCTCTTTTCGATGTGTGGACATTTTGAAACACCCTGTTCTGCTTAGATGTAACTAAGACACATCATTTACTCTAGTTTAATGAGAGTCGTTTGTGATTTTTTGTTGTAGAATTGAACTAGTTTAATTGTGCTCTATGATAACTTAAATTTGTATTTGTGCATTAAAACGTAAAAAATCAAACTAGTATGCCTTTTATTTTTTATGATACATGCAACCACCTAATAATTACAATAATGTTTTCCTTAAAGGATACAATTTCATATCTTTAAACTTTCTATAAAAGGTATTTACAATGTACAATTTTAAATTTTGATCTGCGTTTAAACCTCAGATCAAAACTTATAATGTATTAAAAATCATAATTAAAATAATCTTAGAATTTAAAAACACATATCTTTCAGAAACTGATGTAATGTGTAAAGAAAGGAAACGGTCTAAGAGGGTCGTTTCAAAATAATGAATTGTCCCTATCATTTTGTACGCTTTGTAAATCATAAGAAATTTTATGAATGATTTTAGCTTGAATTTAATCAATTTCAGATATCAAGAACTGTTTCAATTGATATGAAATCAGAAATCCCATCTCTTGGCTGTTTAAATTTAGAGATCTGTCGTATGTTGTGTTGTTTGGAAGGAGTGGAAATTTAAAAGTTAACCCTGCAACTTTAATCGATAATGAGTTAAAGAAAAGTATAACATTTAACAGGACAAAATTACAATTTTAAAGATAGTGTTTATTTAAAAAACTAATTAAACTGATATAAATTTGATACAATTAGATTAACATCATTATATCAATTATCTACTACTTAAAAAGTTTTAAAAGACATTTTTTATGCATATATAATTTTAGACATAACTGAAAGTAAAAGAAGAAAAATCAATTGATTTACTCACCAGAAGCAGAGTCTTAATCAGCAGTAACTCCAATCGCTCCTATAATCATTCTTAGTTCTGCTACTCTTTGTTCATGCCTTGGTTCATTTTCCTCAATTGGCTAATCTTCTTTTTCTGTCACCTCAACTGCTGTCTTCATTTTTTGTACTTTATTTTCATTTAAATTCTTCATAGATTCTCTTTTCGTTGTTTTGTTTCATCTGCATGAACATTCTGTGCTTTTCTTCTATTGGATTACACTTTAACTATCAAATTAAAGTGTAACTCCTACACATTTTTCTTTTGCCAGTTAAGGGCTAGGAAGAAGAGTTATAAGTAACCCTTCCTTCCTGACCCTCAACTAGCCAGACAAAAATACGAAAGAGTAAGATATGACTTTTTTTACTATAAATTGAATACCTCTGTACCTAGAGACAAAATAATCCTCGCATAGAAGAACTGAAATAATCTTTCACTTTTTTACAGTTTTAAAATGAAACTTTAACATCAACACAACTTTATTCATTTATAACATTCTCTCCATTGTATTATAATTTTTTTTTTGATTTGAGCTTAAATCTTTGTTAATGAAATGAATTACTATCCAATTTATAATAACAAAAAGTATCTATATCTGAAATATAAATTTCTATAAAATGATTTGTCCTATTTTGAAAAGTAATAAATAAAAATAAAATTATGTGTAAAAATAGAATTTTCAAATATTAGTAGAATATTAATGTGTATATTAATTTTTCATATATTTACAGTTCTAACGTTTTAGTATTTTTAAAATATTTTTTGAGCTTAATGTTTTATGCTAATACCTTAATGAACATATAATATTTGTTAGATTATATATTGTAAGAGGTATACATTAGAAAATTGGGTTCAGCAATATTTGTAAACATAATTAATAGAAATTTATTTAAAATTCTCCAAGTATAAATATGAACTTACTATAAATTTGAAATAAATTAAACAATATAATTTATATAACATTAATCTTATTGAAATCAAATTTAAGGCCATATAACATCGATTCAAAATAAAATATTAATATTTTTAAACTTTTTAATTAACAGTGAAATATATGTTTTTAAAAATGGAGTTAAATAGTTAGATAATAATAAATTTTATGAAATAAGAATTTATCCATATTTTATTTAATTATAACGGTATTATTTTTAGGAAAATTCATTTGCAAGTTTCTTAAAAGATTTTATTATTTAAAATAGAGTTTATGAATATGTTTTCTGAGTTTTGGGTAAAAGGTTTTCCTCCGGGAATACTTCAAACTTAAAAATATTAGAATTTAGTTTACAAAAATTTTTTTTACTTTTACCCTCATTTATTATATAAACCAGTTCAAAAATTCAATGACTTTCAAAATATTATTAAAAGTATTAAATTCATTTATATAAAATGTTTTCTTAAAGTTGATAAAGAGCTTTTGGTAACTGAATTTTTTTACGCCTAGTTTAAAGAGCTATAATCTTATCAACATAATAAAATATTGTTTTAATAATTTATTCATGTTTAATTATTTCTATTAATTACTTGTCATGTTCAACTTAAGTGCTGCTATCTCATTCATTAATAATTATTTTACAAAATAAAATAACTTGCATACTTTTTTTTAGAAATTATATATATTCAAAGCCAATGTCTTATTTAATATAAAGACTTAACTCTTACAATTTATTATGAAAATAATTGTCTGAAATTCTTAAACTCGATAAGAGTTCACAATAAAAAATTTCAATGAAAGTTCATTTAATAAATTTCATATAAAGTTATTTCTTTCAAAAGTCCAGTTGAATCAATTTTCAGTTATTTAAATATTTCATCAACATCAATTCATGTACCAAATTTCAATTGGCTTAGCTTTATTTTTGATGTACAAAATAATTGATATTCATACATCAGAAATAACAAAATAACATTAAATCTGAGTGTCGTAAGTGTAAAAATATTTTAAACTTAGAATATAATATTTGAAGAGCTTGACTTTCTCAAAGATTTTAATTTTTGAAAAATTGAACAAATTTTAGATTAGAAAAATTTGCTTTATATACATTAATTTTGTATGAATCAGTTTGTAATATTAGATGTATTTATAAGATTTTTAATGATAAATAGAAAACAAGGTGTAAAAAAAGTAATTTAATTTTGATATGCAATGTTAATGGAAAAGAGAATGGAAGTGCATTATCTTTTAATAATTGTAAGCAATGCAATAAATCTAAAAAAATTATCAAAAACATTTTATTTCCTGGAAATTATTCCCCAAAGAGTTAATTACTTTTAAATGTTTTTCAAAGAAAGTAAATTGATTTTTTGACTTTAGCAGAAGTCTCTTTCGATTTTGACATTTTTCTTATGAAATTAAATTATTGTCAAAGTAGAAAATAGAAAGGCAATTAATGTTCGCTTGGAACAAAAATGTGGCTTATTACGTGTGACACATATTTATTAATGAAATTTTTTAAATGAAAGAAAAATATACAATGGATTGAATATGTTAGAAATAAGAATTTCTAAATTTTTTTTTTGTAAATAACTTAAAATATTTATTTTTCTTAATGTAATTTTATTTAAAGTTCATACGTTTTACAATTTTATATGTTTCATAGAAATATTTAAGAAACAAAAAAATTATTGAATTTATTAAAAATAATTCATTATACATTTTATGCTTTAAATCATTTTAAAGATTTTTTGATAGCATATTGTAGATACTCGGTACAGATTTCCAGACAGTACTTGTTTTTACAAAATAGTTTAATCACAGTATATAGATTTTACAAAATAGTTAGCTCTTTGAATATGTTTTTAAGTTCTTTTAATAACTGGTTCTTATCACATTTAAACCAATTTCATCTGATAATTGAGTAGAGAAATCTTTATAAAAGATCGTGAATGTTATGTGAAAATTGAAACCATATTTATTGATATCACGTAAAAGTATTGCATTGTTTTGTGACAAATTTGTATGTGTACAGTAATTATACTTTACTTATAATAAATACTTAAATTCCAGTTTTCATACTTATAATAATTTTAAATTATTTTATGTAACTAATACAGAGCTAGAGTTTGAAATTAACGACATTAAAATTTATTTATTCGACTTACTGTGCTCACAAATGCTATTTGTTTACTTAATTATAGAAGTACGAAAGATGCTGGGACTTTTTAAGACATATTTAGCCTAACTGTTTCTAAAATAGTATTTATATTTCTTTAAAATATAAGTACCTTTTATTTAATACAACAAGTTAATTAAAACCTAAATCATTTCATTTCGTTTAGAAATTAAGCACGGCAATGGCTTATCTTATCGCAAAGCTTTTTCTATCAAAATAATTTCGATCAAGAAAACAAATTATGATCAATTTTGTAAATATTATAGACAAGTTTTTCTTTGAAAAGTTTTAAGACATATGGATTGCAAAATACTAAAGGTCTTAATAATCCTTTTAAACTTTTCTAAATTTCAATCGATTTCTTATCAGTGTTAATAAAAAAAAAATAAAAAAACGAAGTTCACTTATCGTTAATTTAATTTATTCAAAAGATAGGAGTCAGTCAAATAATTCATATAAACACGAAAAGTTAAACTACTAAATAATTAATCAGGGTATTTTTAAGGTTGTTTCTTTGCAATAATCCATTATTCAGTCAAAGCTAGATATATCACAGTCAGCATATTTTCCATTTAAAAGAAAACTTTTGAAATTATTTCTTTTGAAAAAATCATTGGCAAGATGCGCAGACATTTCAATAAATATGTTCCATCCCTTTTTAAATTGAATTTCTATAAGATTTGAGAAATTCTAACTCGTTCCAAATTTTTTGTGGTATATTTTTCTCCGTAATTCAACAAGATTCGAAATAAAATGTCTTCAATTATTTGGAAGAATTTTGTCGATAAAAACCAGAAAATTTTCATATACTGGATTTTTTTTTTATATTATTAGATATGAATGAATCTAAAATTCTAGAAAAAGTATGCAAATTGGGAATAGAAGGAAAAGCGTGAAAAAAATTATATTTAAGAAAACTTTATTACCATATTATTAAAAGGATTTATTTTTCTCTTATTTTGATATACAATTTTTTACAGTAAAATATTTTAATGGTATGCTATAAAAATGTTTTATGTTTAATGTCTTTTTTAAATCTAAATAATTAAACGAAGTTAAAAGTATTAATAAAATTATAACTATAACTATATTATGTTAATTGAAAAACTATATAATATGCAAAAACTTTTAAAGCTAATTTACTTTAGATATAAAATTTCGAATGGACAAGCTGAAAAGCAATTATTATCGTTTAAAAAGTTTCATTATTTATATTTCAATAGTTGCTTAAAATTAATTGTTAGATAAAAATTTTACTATAAATTTATTATAGAAAAAATGAGAGAAATTTTCTCTCACGTGATTCAATGAATTAATTCATGTGATTTATTCGAATCAGTTCATATAGTGTTTGTTAAACTAAATGAATTATTTTTAAAAGCAGAAGCAATAGAAAGTACTAAATTAAAAGTTCCATAAATTTCAGTTTAAAATGGTCAAATAAACCAATTTAAATTTTTAGGCTAAATAGATTGAGAACAGTCTAACGTAATCCACTTCAAAAATCAAAATATTCCATGTCTAGATCTTTTTATTCGTTAGATTATGGAGCCGAAAAACCATCCTATCAATTGTTAAACCAGACTGAAAGATTTTTCATTCACAGTCATTATATTAACATCGTGCAACACTGCGCATTATTAGCATTATGCATTATTTACATATTAACATTATACAACTTGTGATCTATATTGTGAGCTAGTTCTGTCAATATATGTCTCAGAATGGCCCAGTTTATATTACAAAAAATAATTTAATGAATTCTTGGAAGAAAAACTGAATTTGGTCTAGAATAGACATAAAAAGATCTGTTTTTTTTATAAGAGATTCTTTTTAAGATTTATTCAATGACGTCAAAATAGGATTGCTTTACAATCTTCTTTTTGAGGAGCATTGTCAATAAATAAAAAAATTTCCTACATTGGAAATTTATCACAAATTCATTTGATATTGCTTTTCTGTACAACAATCTTATCGCAATTATATATTGAAGAAATCTAATATTTGATTAATTACAAGAATATAAAAATATTTCTTTCATAATTAAAAAAATCTTTTATCATGAGGTCAGTTTTTAGAATCTTTCCTTAAAAAGGCATAAAAATATGAATTTCAAAAGCTAATTATTTATTTGTGTATAGTTCTAAGTTTAAAGTTAAGTCAAGCGTTTTTTGAATTTTTACAGCTCATTCTATAAGTACAATATCACTATTTCAAGTTTCTAATTTAGAAAAAAATGTTTTTCCTAAATAAGAATCAAAAGAAAAACGAGGAATATTCTCAAAAATTAACGTATAACTTCTTTAATAAATGAGAAAAAATGACGAACTAAATACGTTTAATATTATTTTGTAGAAAAAAATTCTCTGGAGATTGTAATGGTGTATCTGAAAAGGAGAAATGCATACTTATACACGTATATTATATACGCTATACATGTTATTTACCATTATGAATTATTACATTTTTATGAATGATGTGATAAGTTTTCATAAGCAATTTATTATAGTTTATTTCAACAAACTTTAAAACATTTGCAAAAGAAAATTATCAATATGAGTAGCATTTGTAACCATATTGATTTTCTGCCAGTTAAAATATTTTCATTAAAAGCATTTAAAATTTAGACAGAATTAATTATTTACATATTCTTGTAGAGGACAAACTTAATCATCAAGTTTATTGATGTTAAATATTGTTTCAATGAATTGAGGTTTTGTATGCAATGAAATGAAATATATGTTTATTAAAATTACTAAGTACTATATTTAATATATGTATACTTAAGTAACGCGTATAAATATATGTTAATATATTGATATAGTTTAACAGTTAGGAATAATCAATATCAAAGAGAGTTTGAATTATTTGTAATACAAGAATTTGTACTTTAATAAAAATTTTAGTTATTTTCCACGGGTATGTATACTCAAGCACATATATGTATACATTTATGAATTATTCATTATATAAAGTTATAAATGAATTAACTTTCTAAGACAGTTTTGATGCTTTGTGATTTTTCCCAATTTTGTCTCGAAATATTTGTGATCAGTTTAGTTTATAAATACTTATTTGCTAAACTATTATTTCCGGCAGTGAGTAAAAACTTTTCTACTATTTTAATATTTAGAAGAAATGAAATATTTAGTTACTGTAAATAAAAGGAAATAAATATTTATTGACATTTATATAACATATAAAGAAAAAGAATGCAAAAAATATTTGCTTTTACTGAGCTAGTTAATCGATGACTTGTATTCATTAGACGAATATTTGTGCTCTTTCCTGAAGTTGTTCTTCGTATCTTTACATTCTTTTAATTTTATTGCCTCGTAATGGTTTTAAGTAACTGATAATTTCTTAAAATCATTACGATTTATCTATTCAGAAAACCTATTCAGTAATTATTTTCTGAATAGGTAAATCATCTCAATAGTTACTTCAAGACAAGAATGAAAAGAAAAATCGCTTTATTTATTGATATTGCATTGTCAAAAATTGACTTATTTATTTTTTATATAAAAATAATTCCTAAATTTGAAAAAAAAAACAATTTTACTTTCGATATTTACAAGCAATTAGAAAAAAATTGTAAAAAAAAAAAAAAAAAAACGAACGAATTTTATTACCTATTTGTTGTTAGTAATTTTGATTTTGATTGAGATCCTAAGAAACAATATTAAAGATTAATCTAATCATGTGAAATGAATTTCTTTAAAGAATATGTTGATATTATTCAAGAAATTTTTTTAATTTAAACTAAAGGAAATTTCTCCATTTTAGTGATCTATTTCTTATGTCTTAAAAGTCATATTTAATATTTTTTCGTCATAATTAATATTTTTAACATAATTGAAACATTGTAATTATTTCCGAAACATGAAAATAGATTATAATATTATTATATGTTGCTATATATATTTACAGGATATCATTCATAACTTCTTCGTATATTTATAAAAGAAAATTATTAAGAATTGTAATTAATATTTGACAGTAATCTTGATAGTTTATACTGTAATATCATTAATTGCTTGTTTCAGTTAGTTGTTAAAATTGGAATTTACTAAGCAACACACCTTAAACATACTTTATCCAGTATTAAGTATTTAGATACACAGATCCGAATGAAGATTTTTAGGGCCTTGATATACGTGATGCTTTTTATACTTAACAATCGTGTATGAAATAGCATTGACATTAGTCGCATGAAAGATGCTTCAAAATTCAAGATTGTTTTCAGAGTTCCAGAAAGTCGTAGTTGTTGGATATTAAAGAAGTAGCCGATCAATAAGGCACACATTTAAGGAGTTACTATTAAAAAACGTGGCTTTTATGATTTAAAGGTGGAATATTAGTTGTTTAAAAATAAATATTAAAAACGGGATGATGAGTGAAGAGAAATGAGGAATTTTGTAATTAGCTTCCACCCAGCAGGCACATTAAACTAGAAAATTGACATAAAGAGCGCTGTTTACAGAAATTAGGAAAAACCATACAAAAACAATGGCTCATATACTCTAAGAGTTCCAACAAATATTTGATCTGAGACTGTTGCAATGCTGAGGTGGTGCGAAGTAGATGATTAGATGACAGGAAACAGGGCTTTTGGAGTGATGAATCTAGGTTTAAGCTCTATCAGTCGGATGTCAGAGTTTTGGTTTGGTGTAGGCTTTGGAGAACGCTATTTGCTAAAATGCATTGTGCCAGCAGTAAAGTTTAGAGGAGACGAAATTATAGTCTGGGGTGTAGTGCTTATATTACTTATTATCATTTGAATCATAATCTTCTTTTGAATAAACATAACAAAAAAACCTGTACATTACTCCTTACTCAGTACGAAACACAATACAAATATAGAGCATTTAATATGAAAGCAAAATTTACAAAAATAATAAATGAGATAACTGAGCTATTACCTGACAAAAAATAATTAATTACTTCATTCACATTATGTGTCTTTCTAAATACATTTCTGAGTATTTTGTAATTTATTTACATGTAAGTACTTAAATCACATAACTGTATCAAATATTCATTTATTTAATTTAGATATCAAAACAGGACAGATGTTCCCCATAAATAAATGTTAGATTGAATGAATATTAGATTGATCAATCAATTGTGCTAAAATGTACAGAATTAAATACTTTTAATATATCATTTATTCAATTTATTTAATAAAATCTTTATTGATGCATTAAAACTTAAAAAATTTTATAAATTTGAGTTTTCTTAGTTTGAAGCATTATCGTTAAATAAATGATTTATTTTTATGATTAGCGGTATAAAATTTCTATTCTTGAAAAAATTTTGGTTAGTATAGAAGTTATATATAATTGCGTTTAAATGCAAGTATACTCTTAAAAGCAATTATATATTACTTATATTACGATATCATTAAAAATAATGTTAATGATACTCGCAGTTATTTGTCTTTGAATTAAGAAATACTTGTTATAAATAATCAAGAGAATCGTCAAATGATCTCGAATATAAAACAATTATCTATAAAACATTTATAAAGACTCCTTATGAAGAGTTCATGAGAGCTGAAGAATAAAGAAATAATTAGCAATTTGCTTCCAATGTTTATGAAAGTTTGATTTAGGTTCAATATTAATTTTAATGATTAATCTATTAACATTTAATTTTTTTTTACATATTTTATTACAATAATAATACTAGTATTTATACTTGTTTCAATTTACATTGGTAGTTTCACAATTATTCCCTCTTTGTTCCTTCAAAATTCATTGACTCTTTTTCGTTCATTGAATTTTATATTTATTTTTTAAATTTTGGGTATTCGACACTATGTTCCAGAAATCTAACTCAAAAATCCATTGTAAATTATTGAATAAGAAGAAAAAAGAAGACAAATTATTTGAAGCTTTTTTATTAATACAATTTTTTTTGTCGAGTGCTAGGTATGCTGACATTATGGGGTGCGCTGCTCTATTTTTCCAACCGAACCATTATTTAGTGTGGTGTCCGACTTTCTCAGAGCACACATGCCATAAACATTCATTTATAGGGTAGGCAACTTCTCATACAAGGAATGGACAAAGACAGGAGAGAAAGCGAAAGTATATACAGGCCCAAACTGAGATTTGAACCCAGGACCTCCCTATCAACAGTCAAGCACACTGACCGTTACACAAAATGGGCAGCTACTGATGCAATAATAAAAGTATTTTAAAGTTTTTAAGAAAATTATTATGTTTTATTTTATATGTAAAATCTCATACAAAGAATGAACAAAGACAGGAGAGAAAGCGAAAGTTCATACAGGCCCGAACCGGGATTTGAACCCAGGACCTCCCTATCAACAGTCAGGCACACTGCCCGCTTGACAAAGTGGGCAGCTACCGATGCAATAATAAAAGTATTTTAAGAAAATTATTATGTTTTCTTATATATATACTATATATATATATATATATCAATTAACAAGCAAAAATAAATAGGAGAGTATCTTATATAATTAAAATTGTCTAGGCCAGAGCTGTTTAAAGTAAAAATTTTTCTCTAAAAAGGAGTTATAAATGAAATTATTTTAACAAAACATATACAAAATATTTTATACATTATTATACTTTATCTTTATATAACTTGCTTACAGAATTTCTTGTTATAGCTTGCTTTGGAACTGAAACTAAAAATATAAAGAAAAACAAGAATCAATTTAAGCTTTCTTTTAGTTTGTCTTCGATCCCTCAATGAACATGGAATATAATGCATTTTTAGATAGGGAAAGAATTTTAAATCGGAAAATTCCGTGATGTATTACACTGTTGATTTTGGACTTGCAATGAAGAATTTGTTTAGATGGTAGTGAATGAAAGAGCTTTTATATTAAATGTAGATTATAGGATCAGTTACGTTTTGTATTTTTTTATTATAATGCTTTTTTAAGCCTTTAAAAGAATTTAATAGTACTATGATGTATGATTTTACAATTTGAAATTTTTTACAGTGGAAATCAATTTCGAATATTAAATGGAATAAGAACCATTATAAGTTTTATTTCATACACACAACAAACACATGCATATACATACATGCATTTATATTAAGCTTTATCATCATTATTGAATATTATTTTATTCCTTATTCATTACGTGAGAGAGAGAAAGATGAATATTTATCTTATAGTCATTATTACTTAGGTATACAAAAGATAAAGATTTTTTAGACTATATCATGTTTCCCCTCCCTCTTATTTTAATAAATGATAGCTTTTACATTAAGCAGACTTTATCGAGGATAGTACCTTAGAAAGCTGTACTTTAATAGTTTGTAGAACATACATTTTTTAATTTTTTTCTCAGGAATTGCTTTAAGACAGTTATCAATTAAATATTTTTCATTATTTGATTGAAGCAAGTATATACAAAAGTACAAATTTAGAGAACAGATATCGACGCTTTCTTTGAATTCATTAGATTAAGATTTAAATCCTATCAAATACATGTACATGAATACTTAAAGAACATTTATTTAAAATAGTTTGAATCACTACCAGTAATAACTAATTTTGTTAGGTTTTTCATGGAAGGGAAATGTACCAAAATCATTCAATTTTTTTATTAATGATAAAATTAGATAATAAAGATTGATAGAAAGATAGAAGCTTAAATATTTTATAAAGTTCTTTAATAAATTTTGTTTCTTTCAATAAATTTTGATTTATTTACTATAGAATGTTTTTGTTCTGCGACTTATTTTGATTCTTAAATATAATAGTATTTGCTTGCCTCGATGTCAACTAAAATTGAATTTAGATATAAAATTAAATATTCCATTCTAGTTGCATCGTTTTGCTATTGAAATAATTCTGAATATTTAAAACTCGTTAAGTTGTAGAACAACAAATAATTATTCTTCAGATAAAACATCTAATGTTAGATTTAATAAATGAGATATAAGCTGTTCTTTTTATAGGATCATTTTAAGAAATTAATAGAAAATTACAAAGAATAATAAATTTTTTATAAACATAAATGAATTACACAAGTAAAATTTTTTTTGAATAAGCATTTTTAATTTGATTTCCTTAATTAAAATCCAGACATGAATAGAATTTCTATGTTCAGTAACCAAAGAATAGGTTTATATTTTAAAATATAAATGTAAAAAACAAAAATTTATTTCTATATTTGTTTGAAGTACAAATTTTTTCAATAAAAACTTTATTGATTAAAAATTTTAGTTAGTGAAAAGAATAACATCAATCC
>JAPDSC010010412.1:30841-44764 GCA_026290005.1 Latrodectus geometricus | reverse complement strand
ATAATTAACCACAACAACTTGAATATTTCTTATAATTTATAAATTAAATTTCATGCTTCGAAACACACGTAAATTATGTCTTAAATATCTTAGTTAAACTAAATCAATTACACAAAATAGCTAATATTGTGTAGATTGCTTAAATTCTTTTAAAATTATATAATTTTTCAAAAATTCCTTTTTTTATTCAATTGAATGCTTTTGAATAAAATGAACGAAAGCAATTATTTTAAATAAATAGATTAATTATATATATATATAATTCTTCATTATTTTGGGGCATTCCAATTATTATTTCTTATATGTTTTCTTTTTTAATCAAAGAATTGTTCTTTAAATTTTCTGCATTTAAATAATTGAATAAAATAACTTCTATTACAGGAAATGATTTTAATTTTTTTTGGAAAAATATAAATCAGTTCAGAGCTTTTTCCCCAAGATGTTTCAAACTAAACATATATAAGACATTTTAAGAAGTTGAAAGAAATCAAACGACATTTTCTACATAAATAATTATGTCTTCTAAAATACTTCTCAAAAAAGTAAATTAATTTTCTCTGTTGATAACATGAAATAAAATGTTTTTGAAAAATATAAATCTAATTATATTTGATCTGTCTTACTGAAAATAATATTTTCCATCTATACTTATAGTTAATTAAGAGATAATAATTAATTTTTACATCTATTTTGTTTCCTGCACAAAATATTTTGGATTTAAACTTATTTTCATTCCATCTATAATTAAATATTCCCAAAATATTTCTTGCAATTGATTAATGAACAAAAAATATAATCAGAATCGCACACACAAATAATTTGCAAACTTTTTGACACTTAATATATTTACAAAATTGTAATTTATGATAATGGAAAATTATCTATTATTTGTTGCTTTTTTACAGATCGGATTTTCCCTTAATACCCTCTTTACTTAAATTTTATGTACACAAGTGTCTGAGGAAATGCGGTTTATATAACGTATAGGTAGCATACATAATATAACAAATTGTTAAAATAATTTGTTAAAAATTATTTTTTAACAACGTTGCCCTTATGGCCTATTAATGGGTAATAGAAGACTAGAAATTTAAGATTAGGAATATTTTCAATTTCAAAACGTTTGCAAGTTAAGTGTTGTATATGAGAGAAAAACATAACGAGATCATTAAAATACTATAAAGATAATTACTGTAAATATAAAGGAGTTATTTATAACGACTTAATGAGGCTTGAAGATATACTGGTGGAAATATATGACTGAAACGATACTGGTGGAAATACCTGATTGGGATCTTAAATAACATACTTTAAATTATCTGAAATAAAAGTGTTATCTTCTATTAAAAACAGTCTAATATTTTAAAGTAAGAAAGATTTTGAATTATTTTGTTGCGAAAAGTTGAAAATGCATCTACAAAATGTTATAGTTTAAATAAATATTTTAATATTCTCATTGAATTAAATGTTTATAAGCATTTATAAAAAAAAAAAAAAAAAGGAAAAAAAAAAGAAAAAAAAATTATCACAAAAGCTACTTTTTAGTTTTAATTTTAGATTACGTGAAGCGTTTCAAAAGAAAATACGTTATGAATATAACTATTGTTTGCTAGAGAGTATTATACTGCCTTTATTGTGTTGCTGAATAGATTAAAATATTTTTCTTCCTTTGTGTGTGGTGTTAAAACATAATGATATTGGTTTTAGAAACAGGTAAGATTGGAATTTAATGACAAAATAATGTTTTGTTTAATTTTCAACACTTACAAAGCACTTTTTAATATTTGTAACAAAAACTCACACTTAAAACTTTTTTTTGATTGTTATTTAAGAATTTCAAAGATACACCTTCTAAAAATATAAAATTAATATGTATAAGCAACTTGCAATAGGGAATATATTATAACTAAAGAATGAATTATCAGATTTGTGGAAAGTTGTGGAAGTTATTTACATTAAAGGAAGTTATAATCACATAATTATAATCCAAATGATTTTTTTCTTTTACTTTAAGGTTAAAGTATTCATTGGAAGGATTCACACATTAAATTTTTAATTGAAAAAATAATGAAACAGTAAAATTTTTGTTGAAATTATAAAACATTTTTTATACAAATAATTTGTAAACTTGATAATTCATAGATAGTATGAAATATATTTTATTATAAATATTAAATTTTATCTAAAAAGTTTAAGAAAACTGTTACTTCTTTTGATGTAATTTATTATATTTTTCATGTGATTCAAATTACTTCTTTTACATTTTTCATATCAGTGTGCACCAGAAAAAGATAAAAATTATAACAGTTTAATTAGCACTTGTTATTCAACATGACTAGTTTTAACCATGGGACTCAAAATGAGCCATAAATCATCTCAATAGATTATAATTAATATCCATAATTTAAAATTATTATCTACAAAATATACACATGAAACTTTGTAAATCACGAGATATTCACTGCATGTAATAACGATATTTTAATATTGGCTCTGTTAAGAAATTATAATTTAAAAACTTGATAAATGATTTCATAGGTAAAGCAAAATTTTCACTACAAATTGGATATTTCACATACAACAAAAATAGGAATGTATAATTCAGATAATTTTTGTGATATCTCTTATTATGGATTAATTCATACCATTTTGTTAAAATAGTTATAAAAATTATGTGGATATTATATGGGAGACATATTTCCTCTTAGCCTTAACAAAGTACTGATAGTAGATGCAAAAAATGATCAACTAATTTCTTGCCAAATGACAGTCATTAAAAATTATAAAATAATTAAAAATAGTGAGCTAATTTCAATAGCTTTAAAGAAATTATAATTATCATTTTAAAATTTAAAATTAAGAAAAGGGGAAAGTATTTTAAATCTGCGATTCCTAAAGTCATTTAAAATTCAGAAAAGTTTGACGTAATACAAAAATATGAATACAGATTATTAACGAAATAAAAAATTTATTATTTATAAAATTATTTATAGATTGAAATACATTTATATACATTTATTTTCTAATAAATTTATTCAGAAACATTTTTAATAATGACTTTTCATCATAGTTATACTTTGGACATTTCTTTCATTATTACTCCAATATATAACAAAAAGTAATTGAGAAGTGTTATCAACAAGTATTTGCATATGAAACCAAATTCGTGTTTGCAAAAAATAAGGAATAAAATCTAATTAGAAGTGAAATATTTTAAAATATATGATAAATGGTATTTTTACTTGTATAAGACTATAAAATCTTTTTCTTTGTTATTGGTATGTTCGTAGTTTTCTCATGAATCAAGATTCTAGGAGGTTAAAATATATCTTGACTATCTTCACTAAGGAAATATTAAATAAAAAATATTGCAATATCTTATAGATCTTATAATGAAATTCATCGGAATTATGTCTTGAAAAGAATCTACTTTCAGAAAGTCCATGTTTAAGAATTAAGTTAGAAAAGAGTTAGAATGTGTTTTATTAATTTTGTATTTGATTGAATCTTCAAGAAATTCTATTTATTTATTAATGTGTTTTCTAAAATAACAATTCATCAACGAAATTTCATAGCTTTTAATTATAAAGAACTTTTTGAAAATATTCTTTGCCATTATTTAGGAGTTTTCAATCGCTTTACGATATTTTGTGGTTGATAAATTCAGAACGGCGGTTATTTTTGTCAAAATGATATACTAGATTTTAAAATTAATCATGTTTCCAAAATTCTAGGGCTGTCCCAAAATTAATGTTTGTTTAGATTACTTATTTTTTAGTTGAAATTCTAATTCATCACTGCCAGTGATTCGTTTAAATAATAATTAAGAAAGAATAACTATTTTAAAATAGTCATAGTTTATCAAAACAACTGTTATCAGTAAAATCAATTTTTGTTTGTGATCATCTAATTATATCTATGAAAGCAAATATTTATCAAGAATTGATTGAAAACACAAGTACATATAAATATTTTGAAAACTGAGTTCTCAAGTAAATTGATCCCTTTTTGAACATATCTCCATTTTGGTAAATCTGGTAAACTATTATAACTTTTCTAAACATTTTAGTCAAGAACAAGGAGAAGGCTTTACCAGGAAAAATGAAATATATAATAAATTGTTAGTATTAAGAAAGATATTCATACTTCTTAATACTAATAATACGCACTCACACACAAACTCACATACTCATATGCATACTACAATAATTTATTGATACAGGAGGATTTGTATAAAACCTGTAAATGTCAGATTTTATATAAAATCTATTTTATATATATATATATATATATATATATATATATATATATATATATATATATATTAGTAAGACCTTCCAAAGTCTTACTTTTAAGGCACGGCGAGTTCTAATAAATAATTTAAAGTTGTATACATTTTTCGGGCACATTTTTTCTTAATTGATACCGAAAGAGAATTATCCCATAAAAATATATATTTGTTGGTGGCTATAAATTGAAAAGTTGGATATATTTATAGATAATTTTCTAATGAACTACAAGCATCTCTGCATTAAGTTGACATTTAAGCTTAAAAAATATATATGTATTTTATATTAAATATTTAATTTTAATTTCATTTGTGTATTTATTTTAACAATGATTTGGGATTTTAAAACATTTGCTTACATTTATTTTTCTCTTTTAAATTTTTATTTCCCGAATTTAATTATTTTTATTGTTTCGGTAAATTAGCACTTTACGTCTTTATTTGATTTGCTTAATTTAGCCTTTTGTTTGATTATATCTCTTCACTACTTCTACTGTGCCTTCACAATATAAATGTATTTTTCAATCAAAAGTATTTTGAAATTCTCTTGTGATGGCTTCACGCAATTAGTAAATAATTAAATTCATTAGTTTCGCTAAACAGGGAATAATAGTAGTTGCAGCTAAATTTAGGAATTAAGATAAATTAGAAAATTTTGTAACATTAATTGATTAATTACTTCAAAATTAATATAAAAATCCTGCAAGAAAAGAAATAAATTGAATGAAATTAAAAAAAAAAAATTAAATAGTTGTTTCTCAAGAAAACTGAGTATTATACTGAATTTTCGTAACATATAATTGTTTGGCAAAAAACTTCATTTTAACTCAAATCATTTGAGTTTTTAAGATTCATAAGTGAAGAACAGTAATTAAATGATTTATAAAATAAGGGCGTCTCTACAGATTTGATTGATAGCAATTTACTGATAAAAAGTATGTGATCCAAATCTCAATGATTTATGATTTCAGCAGAAAACTTTGGAAACTTTTCGTATAATTTAAAAAGTTATACTCATTAGAGTCATTTATCCTTTTTTTATCTCTATTATTAATTTGAAATATATATCTATTAAATCTTGTTTTATTTATTTTATTTGTGGTCTTGTGATAATTATTGTTTTTGACTGTGACGCAGAAAATCAACACAGATTTTTTAATAAATCAGACAGGACAATGCTGTCATTACTGAATTATTACCCCATAAGAGATCAGACAGTAATAAGGGTAATTAATTAAATGGCTTTTTTATTAATGTGTCAGCAAAATTACTTGCTATGAAAATAGATAATAGAAAAAATTTATTTTTTCTCTAAACCTATATTTGACGTTTAAAAATAATAATGAAGATTTATAACAACCTCTTGTGAAAATTTTAAACTTATTGAATGCTTGATGAATAAAAAAGGATAAAATGTTGTAAATAATGTCAATTTTAATTAATGCAGTGAATGGCAAAAATCAAATGAAGTAAATATGCAAATTCGCTTAACAATTGCAGCTTTAGAGTTAAATAAATATAAATATTAAATCATTTGTATTTCTATAATAATTCAAGTAAAATGTTAATTTTTCAAATAAGTGTATGAAAATTTATTTTTAAAATTAGTAATTCAATTTTCATTAAAATAATACAATTTTAATGAGGAAACAAATTAAGGGAAGAATTATTACTTTTTTTTAAAATACTTTTTAAGCTTTTACTGATTCAATTTATAATTTTCTCTGATATGCATTGTCAAGGGGGAAAAAAATCGATATCAATATATAACAATTTCCAAAATAATTTATTATAATATACACTGAAAAAATGAACAAATTATATAACACTAAAACTGAACTGTTGAAAACTGTTCAGTTTTAGTGCTATATAATTCATATTGTTCTATATATATATATATATATATATATATATATATATATATAAATCAATAAATCGAAACCATTATTTCCTATAGATGAATTTAAATAATAAATATTAAAAAACAAATCGCAGTATGTTTAAGCTAAAACGCAATAAAAAGTATCACTTTTATATTACTTCATACAGTAAAAATAAATAGGATTGACTGAAACCTGCTTATATATGCAGATAAAAATAATTCTCAAATTTAAGAAAAATAATAGTAAGATTTTATTAAGATTATACCAATTTTTTTCTTTTAACAGGGTAAAGTAGATATTTTTGTTTTTTTTATGCTAAACATTCATTATATAAAATATGAAGGAAATAGATTTTTCTATTTTCAATTTCTAAAATAATTTCTTCATTGTTAAAAATGAAATAACCGTTTTGAGTGCACAATATTTTTTCGAACTCATAGTTATAATAAGTGACATAAACACAAAGAAAAGAAAGAATTTTTATATTTATTACAGTTATGATGTCATTGTTAAGAAGAACAATATAGTGATAAATGTATAAAAGTTTTTCTTGGCTTGAAAAACGTCTGAATCAAACACCTTTTGTTTTCAATTCACAAGAGAAATCTTCAAAAGAGTATTATGATCTAATGGAAAAAATTGTTTTGTATGAAACATTATTTTTACTATGGAATACTTTTAAGGAAAACATTTTTGATGTTTTAGTGGACGAACAACACGCTCATTCATTTTAGCACTTATTCAAATATAAATTAAATAAAGCCAGTTGATAAAGCCATATTTTAAATCGTGTTTTGAAGTATATAAACGAAATTTTTAATTTTTGCTAAAATAGAAAATAATTTTCTTTCATAGAAATAGGTTTTCCTTTTCATGTTTATCAAATAATATTTAAAAATGTTTAAATTCTATACATTTTCAAAATGTCCATTAATGTACTGAAATCAGTTTAATTTTCCTTGATTAATAATATTTAATTATACGTGCTTATGATTTTTTCCAATAAAAATTTAGATTTTGGAACTCATGTACAAGTCTTGTAGTAGTAGTACATTCAATTGATTTCATGAATTATACAAAGTTAATTTACATAAAATATTAATGGAGTTGCTTGTTTCTTCATCATAGGACACGCATCCTAGAAATTAACACTGAATATTTCAAGTAAAATTCATAAATGAGGATTTTAAATTAAGCTGAGATATTTCAATAGTAAACAAGAATAATGCATTAAGTAGTCTTAAAATCTACACTAGATACTGGCTATTTAAGTTAAATAGGAAATATAAACAATATTTTTTCAGTTTATATAATCAAGTCTAATCTTTTCAATAATCTTCTTAAATCTCTACTATGTATCATGAAAGACTGAAATTTGAACAGCTTTTCTTAAATCTTAAAGCTCTTTAAAAGGGATTATAACTGTATAATTCAAAATATCTTAAAATTAAGTATGAAGTTTATTATATCTTGAGTTACAATTTTATATTTATGTACGCATAATTTCTTTAATGCTATAATTCTTAAGAATAAAGTAAATGAATCAATAAATAATTCTCATGATTTAAAACGAAAATAACTTAAGATACCTTTCTTTTCATAATTATAAGGAATAAAATATAAGGAAATAAAATAATGTGCGTATACAAATGTTTATTATTTCATGTGAGCTTTGTGGAAACAAAAATAAAATGCACAAGTTAGGATTGTAACAATATTTGGTTAGTTTTTATAAATATTTTTAATTTATATGTGAACAAGTTCATTTTATTTTAGATTAGTTTATTCGTAAGCATTTAATGAAGTTATTTTTTACATCTCATACAATATACTGGAAAAATATTTCATAATTTATATAAAATCATATCAGGAATTTTAACAGTTATATTTTTCATAAAAATATTTTAATCAAAAGGATACCTTACGATCTTAAAGATAAAAATTTGGCTCTGAACCCTTTCTTGAATAAGAGCAGAATGTATTTCATTAAAACTATACTACTCTTTGCTTTTTCAAATTGGATTTTCTAAAAATTAAAAATTGTATCCTAAAAATTAAATTATAATATATTTTTAATTGCTATAAAAATTAATTTTTAGAAAGTTATTTAACAAAAACATATAACAGGCACTCATTTTTATCCTATTTATTAATTGTCGTGTTACCTAAATGCTTAGTTCTCTAATGTGGCAGACGAATGGGGTGTTAAGGTATTTTGTTCAGCATTTCGAGGGTTAGAATCCCATCGCTGGCTTAGTTGTTTGTAGTGGACCAGAATCCACTTTAAACTGTAAATTTTTGTTTATTTAGCTATTGAATGGGAAAATGATTGTTTAAGACAAATAAATTAAACCTGAATGGTTGATAGATCAGGTATAAGCATCGTTTATAACGTTCATTCTTTTTTTTCTCTGTTTCATTGAAAATCTTATACTAAGACTAATGAGAAAAGGATATTTTTGTTTCACTTATTCTAATAATGAGGTATAGGAATCAATATTCAGAATGTTTATAGCATAGACTGAAGTATAATATGTATTATACACGTATGAAATGGATTTAATTGTTTGAAATGTCTGCATATTTTTTCAGTTGTTCAACATCCATACAAAGAAGTAGCAGTGTAGTATAATATCAAAGGCAAATAAATAAATTTTCTGAGAAAATATTAAATATCATGTTTGAGAATTTACGTAAACCTTAGCAAATTGCTTGGGTAGGGATACACATTGTGAATTTTGTTTGACAGTTAAAAATAAAACGTGAGTGAGATTAAACCCAGAAAAATGAGTCCCGTGATAATTTTGAATTCATAAATTCAATGAAGGTTTTCCAGATAGTATCTCTTTTCCTACAATACCTATTTTTTAATAATAATTCATAATGCTCTAAGAGAATTCTACATTCTGCTTAGAAAATCCTATTAAAGAGTAAGGTTTAAAGTTCATAAAGAGCGTATCCAAAATATTTTTTTATATGTTAGTATGTATTGGAGAGCATTTACTGGTTTAAACACATGGTTAATGACTTCCTTCTACTCTTAGTATCCTATCACACATTGGAAGATAATATATTAATATTCTTAATCCCTAATATATTTTTGCAGATTTTTACCAATACGTTTTTTGTATGAATAGTTTTTATTTCTGAAATTCTATCTATTAAAAATTTATTATAAGGATCATATTTTCTATATTAAATTGTTCTTGCCCAGTTAACTAAAGAATATTTAGCTTAAATTACGAATCCTTTTTTGACTCACTAAATTGATCATAATAGATATATACCAAGTATAAGAAATTTTTTTATACCTGTATTTTTGTTACAAAATATTATGTTAAAGTTTTCCTCTTATCTATGTAATACGTTATGTGTTAATTGATTTATATGTTTATATTTATTTTATTTTTATTTATTATATTATACTTTTTATATAGAATATTTTATGTGTTGTAATTGCAGTTATATAATTGATTTCATTAAATCAATTACATAACAGCATGCTAAAAACTAAATCTTCTCCCACAATAATGTATAATTATTTTAAAATAACATTTTCATTTTTCAAATACATTTTAGCCTTTAAAGGTCTTATTATGAAAAGAAATTATTATTTAAACTGATTTGAACTATAAAGCTGAGTTAAAAATGTTGACTTGAAAACTCAAAAGTATACATGTAAGAAAATGTAAGCTGAGAAAACGTTGAAAATTGGTTAAATAAGCTTTGCAACTACTTCTAAATTATCTTGAAAGTTTTAAAATCATAGAAATTGTTATGGAAACTCTATATTTAACTGTGTGACCCAACTCTCAATGGATTAACTGTAGAATATATTTTAATTTGCTTTAGTCACGTCGAGCTAAACTCCAGTCTGAGAAAGAGATTCATTATTTTAAAGTCCAAGAGAGATATGAATATGTTTAAAATTGAATTTAAAATTATTCTTTTAAATGCAATAAAATTGAATTTCTGGAAGTGGTATGTATCCTATAGTAGAAAGGAATTACAGCTTCTATTATGCAAGCATTAATACAGCTAATAATTAATACCAATATACGACTTCCTATGTTATAAGAAAACAATTTAAATTTCTAGCTATACAGATTTATAAATCTATGATACAATTATTGCAGTTACAATTTAATATAAGATCATTCCAATAAAAAACATAATAAATTATTGAAAAAAATCTTTTCTTAAGAGTTACGCTTTGCAGTTTAAAGGCTCAGTTTGATTAATAAATAAAAAAATCCAAAAAATATTTAATTTTTTTTATTTCATTTATATTTAAATATATAATTTACCAAGAACTAAATAAAAAAAACAGTTCAAATTAATGCACATCATAATAACGCTTAATTCTTATAATTATCAAAAGAAAACTTTGGAAATATTGTGAGTTTTATCTTCATTTCATTATCAAACTTATTTTAAATAATTTAAGAAACATACTTAAAAGTTCATATTAATAATTTAAGAAACATACTCAATTTCAATATCTAACAAAGTACTACTCAAAGTACAATCAATAGCAATACTTTATTAAAATTTGGGTTTGATTAGTGTACATTTTTACAGATACAAGTTTCTTATAAAATGCATTATAAATGAAATATTTCTTATGCATGCATAAAATATTGATAAGTATATTTTGATAATGTGATTTTTTGAGAGCCTGTTTATGTGACTCTGTAAGTTTATTTGCACCACCCTAAGAAATATTACACCAATACATTTGAATTCTGAAATTTATATCCTCATAACCAAAGTCATTACATTATACAGAATCATAAAAAATAGCAAACAATTTCTGTTGAAATTATAAGCATTTATCATAAGCAAAATAATGATGAAATAGTGTTATAAAAATTGCAATAATTGCGTTGTAAAGATTAATAATAACTCGCAAAAATGCTGCAATTAATATTAAATTTCGAATCCTCTGTGTTTTGTTTGAGAATAAAGTTGACAATTCAAGATATCTCAGAATCGGCTCTTATTTTGAAATTTAATTATTTGAATGAGGAGACTTTTCTCCATTTTGTCTTCTAGCTTTATTTGTCTTAAATAATGTTAATTTTTATTTTTGAAAGGTTTTAAATTAACTTTAAATATTAAATTTCAGATTAATTTTCAATTATGTATTTTAGGAATTATTATATTTTTTACTAAGTTTGATAGATATAAATGAACATTAGTTTTATATTTTGCCAAAATTATTCTAAATTTGATTAAAAAAGTCAGATAAGAATGATTAGATACCGAGAGAGAGATCAATATTTTCTCCCTTTTATATAAGGAACATAATTTATATTCTTCTATTTAGTATTTTAACTTTTGAAATTTCGTTTGACCCCTGAATTTGCTTATCATTTTCTGACTGCTTTTATCTTAAACGTTTTAGTAGAATTCGGCAACTTAAACTACTGAGAATCTTGCAATTTTTCTTGTGTGATTAATGTTTAAGAAATCTAGCTTTGCTTGAAATCATTTTGAAGTAAGTTTTTATTTTGCAATTTATAATGAAATACTTTAATACATAATCTCTCGATTACATTTTAATATATTACCCATTTCTGAACATTATAGTGAGTTAGTTAAATGAAAATTAATAAAGGGGAACGTTTAAAAGGTGAAAATTTTTGATAAAAGTTTAAGGTACTTTTAAATAAAAAATTTCTAGAGACGAAAAATAGCTTTATTCAAATTCTTCTTATATCCAATTGAATATTTTAAAACTATTCAAGAAATAATCTCAAAGAAAAGAATATAAGTAAAGAATGCAAAGAGAATTTATTTAGACGGAGTTCAGCTAAAATTCTCCAAGAATTCAAAGTTGATGATTAATTTAGAAGGTAAAGAGTTAAGAAAATAAATATTTGGGAAAATCATCATTAATTAAATTCCTTGCAAATCAAGAATGCGAGTAAATGGAACGCTTAGCTTTAATTAATATAATATCATAGTGAAAATTTATGAATTTTCTGCATTTATAAAACTTTAAAATATTTTTCAAATAATATAATACTATTTCAGAAACTCTTTGCCATTATTTTTTCGTTTTCCAGAATTTGTTCTTTTTTATTTAAACCAGTTTTGAGAGTAATATTAAATTTAATTTGTAATATTAAAATAAAGTAATATTAAAAAAGTAATATTAAAATAAATAAAAAAAAGGTTTAATATAATTTAAATATAATATATTTATCTCAATTTTTAACATTGATTTTTAACAATACATTAAAAATATTTTTTCTTTATATCTAGAATAAAAGTAGTGATCATTTAGGAGTTGTGAAAATGTTTGCAGAATAATGGGAAAAAATCATCACTCTCGTAAACAGGAGGTTGCATGTTCGTGACTTAACCCTCTAGCTGATGGTTATCATAATAAAAAGAAGTATGCAAAGTTAAAATATTGGTAGGCCTCAATCTATTTCCACAGGTATGGTGTGGCATAGAGAGGAGATGTTCCACCACAAAGCCCTCCTTAGTTAATGACTATGTTTCAACATTACGAGGAGATTAGCTGTGTTCAACGATTTCGGTCAGTAAAATAGGGTGCAGGGAGCTCCTTACAATAATGTAATTTAATGTCATATCTTTCTAAGATATTATGAACTAAAAGGGACTCACACGAACTTGTTTGCTTAGTTGCTTGAATGACTTGCTTAGTTTTTTTTAATCTTGGGATCTGACTTAACTTTGTATAAATAAAATAGATAATTGCTCTTATTTTACAATTTGCTTATAGAATTCTTTTATTATCTGTGAATAATATCCTTTTATATTTATTCAAGATGATAAATTCTTTTAAAATTTTGTTCAATAGCTCTATAATTTTATAGAATTATTTCTGTTATAACTTACTGATAAATAATAAGAAACATGATTAGTATAAATATAAGAAGGAAAAATCATTTTGACTTAAAATTGAATAGTTTGATATATTGATTGTATTCATGAAGAATAGAAAAGTTTTGTATTAATATAAGAATATGATTTTCATTATGTATAAAGTAAAATTATCTAAACATCTATTATGACTTTGTAGAGATATTTTTCAGCATTAAAAAAATTCTCTTCATCATTGCATAACCGAAGAGGATAACTACAATTTCCTGAATACTGAAAACAATAATTTATATAAAATTGTGAATATAAAGAATGTAATCTTTCAAAGCTGCATACATTAAACACAATATTATATTTAAAAGTTAGCTATGGATATTGTTTTTCAGTATTCTTATTCAGTATTGATACAAATCTCATTTTGAGGCAGTAACATTAGATCATTCATGCAACGTGTGGCCATATACCATTATGTCAATCAATTGTATTGAAGTTAACATAGTACTATTCTTAATGCGAACATATTTCACAACTTTTTTCCTACTACAGTAAAAGTGAAATATATTCAAGAAATAAAAACATGTAGTTTACTAAAAAAGAAATTTTTATGTCAAGTTATCGTACATTTTTATACGAAAAGGCTTAAGAAAAATAAATATAAAAACTGCATTTTTACAATTCTTCATGCAAAACATATTAAGTTACTTAGAAGTGTCAATTAACCATTAAACAATTGTTTA
The DNA here is from genome assembly GCA_026290005.1 of Latrodectus geometricus. Taxonomy (NCBI): domain Eukaryota; kingdom Metazoa; phylum Arthropoda; class Arachnida; order Araneae; family Theridiidae; genus Latrodectus; species Latrodectus geometricus. Next base: position 30,998 of record JAPDSC010010412.1, on the reverse strand, counting down.
ATATTAGTTATGCTTATATATCTATATATATATATATATATATATATATCGAGTAGGGATTCTATCAGTTTAATATTTTAGATACTTTTACATTCTCTTTATCTTCATTTTGCTTCTAAAAATATATATAAAACTAGGCAAACTGGTATTAAAGAAT